>OZ026840.1:19611409-19868909 GCA_964023205.1 Lutraria lutraria | reverse complement strand
ATAAAGTTGCAAACCGACTCCTAGCTTTTGTTGTAAAGTATAGCATTTACAGATATTAAATTTAACACAGGATATAATCATAGCACGCACATATTCGGACAGCTTCACGTAAACTCATAGATGATAACAGGGGTTTGATAGATAGATAGATGTAACGCTTTAAGCGGTACACCGTAATTCAGTAGTTCTTAATTGAACGTCGGCTCAATTAAGCGGGCGATTGTTTCGGTTGAAAATAATTCTGCTGACGCGCTTCATTTGAATTAAGAAATAAAACTATTTTTGTATCATGTAAAAACGAAATCATTGGACTATTTCTGATTAGTTGATTGATACATAGCTGTTTGTGCAACAACAACAACAAAAAAGAAACCATACATTTTTTATTTAGATAGTTTGGAATTAAATAAAAACACTTAAGAAAGATGACAAAAATAAATATAGAAGACATTAACGTTGATCACATATGGAGGACAATTGGACCATTTGGAAAATATCAATGGAAACAAATATCATCGTATTTATTTATATGTGTGTCATGGGTAATTCATCAGCTAAGCATTGTGTTTATAGGTAGGTAGATTATAACATTTTAATAACTTCCCTTGCCTTATTACATAATGTACCTATTCATCTTTACCAGATCATGATTATTTCGTTTCTTTTGACTCACATTTTCATTCTAAAATAAGCTTTTATGCTGTCACGTTCCGTTTATCTGTCTAATGTCGGCCTGTCTGAAAAACCAATGTGCTTGTAACTCTAAATGTGTCCACATTGTCCGAAGCACATTAGACATAATGCTACGTTTACACTTTCCCGGCGGCCACGGCAGTCCCGTTTGCCCGAAACGTTGACGAGTAAACATGAATTCCCAAGACGAAAAATAGTTAGTGTGTTCTTGTTTATCCAGTCTATGTTATCAAGAAGGCCAGCAGGAATTGCAAAACTCAAGTTTTCTTGCACTGCTCTTGCAAAGTACATGAAGTATGAATATATATGATTTACAGGGTAGAAGGTAGCAGAAAGGCCACTATGCAACATTTTTCACGACAGATATGATTCCCGTCCCACTACGGATCAATTCCAAGTTTTGCAACGGCCTAGTACATACGGTCGAGTTTTATACCGTTATCCCGTTTTTACTACGGCCTATGACGTTTCTCATCTGTACCGTTGCTGCCGTAACAGTATACAATTCTGGCCCGGCATCTATTGCAATAACGGTGTGTCGTGTTTTCTTATTCAGTCTCACGTTCATCCTGTTTTCTCCGCGGTAGCCCGAACCGTGATTGTCGTGACTGCCGAGAATATAGTGTAAATAAGCATAATCGATTATACCACTATGTGGTACTGGCGAGTAACTCAGGTGCTCTGGCTAGAACTGGCGAGTAGCCCATGGGCACTGGTAAGGCTTGGCCAGTATCTGTACAGGAATACTAGGTGGTACTGGCGATCAACCCATGTGCTCCAGCTAGAACTGGCGAGTAACCTAGGAGCACTGGTAAGGCTTGGCGGGTAACCCTACAGGAGCACTGGGTGGTACTGGTGAGTAACCCAGGAACTCTAGCTAAAACTGGTGAGTAGCCTAGGAGCACTAGTAAGGCTTGGCGAGTAACTCTACAACGACAATGGGTAATACTGGTGAATAACCTTACAGGAGCACTGTGTTGTACTGGCTAGTTGCTCAGGAGCACTGGTTAGTACTGGCGAATAACCCCGCACTGGGTATCATTGGCGATTAATCAAGGAGTAGTATTCAGTACTGACAAGTTACTGGCGAGGAAACAATTAGCATTTTCTTAGTATCAGCGAGTATGCCAGATGCACTGGTAGGCTAATTGGATGTAAGCTTAAACTATGCGAACCTAGATTACGTCAAATTGCATGACATTAAATGACGTGTCTGACATTGAAGTTAATTATTTAACGAATCATTACACGCATTATGATAGGGGTCATGTGATAAAGATTATAGTTTGAAATCAGATAATATGTTTAACATGGAACGGATTAGATTATCCGCTGTCCTCGTATTACTTCTAATCGTTATCTTAAAATTTAAAGAACGTCTGCTTTAGTACAAAAAGTTCATGGTCTTTACCGTTCATGAACGTAGGAACGATTTTAGATAAGAGAGGGGGAGGGAGGTATTGTTCACGGTTAACTTGGTCCCAGAAAAGTGTAGGTCTGTCGCTAAACGTATTTTTTTCTGAAATTTGTCTTTCAATCTTTAGAGGTTCCAGTCGTCACCCAAATAGTTTCAAACTTAGGACTTAGCATGTTTTTAAAGAAAAAAAAAGATTTTAATGCTTATCTGATTTTGATATTTAAACGAGTTTCATCGCACAGACAAGAGTCGAACCTACGATCAAAGGCCACTCATGAAAAAGACTAAACATGGCCTTTATTCACAGAGTGACCTTTATTCGGAGGTGGCCACTAAAACAAGGCTGTTTGTAACACTTACATAATTACGTTGTATACGAAAATAACAGAACTAATGTTTACTAATACATATAGGGTATATATATATAGAATAGGGTATATAAATAGTATAAGGTACGACGTCCGTCTTCTGGTCCGATTAAAGTATACACAAAACGGAAGCATATTACCGCTTGCCACTCCTGGATATTGATAGAAAATGATTCCTAAAAGGAGCACGTGCAGCACTAAATAAAACCCAATATTACATTCAAAGTTCTGAAAGTACTTATGGAAACATGGAACGGGAACCAGTCTAACAATTGCATGGTGGGTGTAGAAAAACGTAGTACATCGGACCGCATCAAAATTCCGCACCAAACGAGTGAAGCTTGTGGAAAGCTGAACTATCGATCAGGTTTGTATAGACGCATCATCGGCGTCTATCTGTTATTTTGTGGCATCAAATGAAGCAAAAATTACGACAGCTGTTTGATTGTAATGCAAATTAGCGGATATTTCATACTTGACAAACGCGTAGGATAGACAATCAACAAAAAATGAATATATCTTTATTACCGAAGTAATCAGAGTACTGACAGTACTGAAGCACTCATGTAATGGGAGCCATGGAAACTGAATTTACCCTAACAGAAGTGCACTGCAACACTCATGGAATGGGAGCTATGGAAACTGAACTTACCCTAACAGAAGTGTACTGAAACACTCATGGAATGGGAGCTATGGAAACTGAACTTACCCTAACAGAAGTGTACTGAAACACTCATGTAATGGGAGCCATGGAAACTGAATTTACCCTAACAGAAGTGCACTGCAACACTCATGGAATGGGAGCTATGGAAACTGAACTTACCCTAACAGAAGTGTACTGAAACACTCATGTAATGGGAGCTATGGAAACTGAATTTACCCTAACAGAAGTGCACTGCAACACTCATGGAATGGGAGCTATGGAAACTGAACTTACCCTAACAGAAGTGTACTGAAACACTCATGGAATGGGAGCTATGGAAACTGAACTTACCCTAACAGAAGTGCACTGCAACACTCATGGAATGGGAGCTATGGAAACTGAACTTACCCTAACAGAAGTGTACTGAAACACTCATGTAATGGGAGCCATGGAAACTGAATTTACCCTAACAGAAGTGCACTGAAACACTCATGGAATGGGAGCCATGGAAACTGAATTTACCCTAACAGAAGTGCACTGCAACACTCATGGAATGGGAGCTATGGAAACTGAACTTACCCTAACAGAAGTGTACTGCAACACTCATGGAATGGGAGCTATGGAAACTGAACTTACCCTAACAGAAGTGTACTGAAACACTCATGGAATGGGAGCTATGGAAACTGAACTTACCCTAACAGAAGTGTACTGAAACACTCATGGAATGGGAGCCATGGAAACTGAATTTACCCTAACAGAAGTGCACTGCAACACTCATGGAATGGGAGCTATGGAAACTGAACTTACCCTAAAAGAAGTGTACTGCAACACTCATGGAATGGGAGCTATGGAAACTGAACTTACCCTAACAGAAGTGTACTGAAACACTCATGGAATGGGAGCTATGGAAACTGAACTTACCCTAACAGAAGTGTACTGCAACACTCATGGAATGGGAGCTATGGAAACTGAACTTACCCTAACAGAAGTGTACTGCAACACTCATGGAATGGGAGCTATGGAAACTGAACTTACCCTAACAGAAGTGTACTGAAACACTCATGGAATGGGAGCTATGGAAACTGAACTTACCCTAACAGAAGTGTACTGAAACACTCATGTAATGGGAGCCATGGAAACTGAATTTACCCTAACAGAAGTGCACTGCAACACTCATGGAATGGGAGCTATGGAAACTGAACTTACCCTAACAGAAGTGTACTGCAACACTCATGGAATGGGAGCTATGGAAACTGAACTTACCCTAACAGAAGTGTACTGAAACACTCATGGAATGGGAGCTATGGAAACTGAACTTACACTAACAGAAGTGTACTGAAACACTCATGTAATGGGAGCTATGGAAACTGAATTTACCCTAACAGAAGTGCACTGCAACACTCATGGAATGGGAGCTATGGAAACTGAATTTACCCTAACAGAAGTGTACTGAAACACTCATGGAATGGGAGCTATGGAAACTGAACTTACCCTAACAGAAGTGCACTGCAACACTCATGGAATGGGAGCTATGGAAACTGAACTTACCCTAACAGAAGTGTACTGAAACACTCATGTAATGGGAGCCATGGAAACTGAATTTACCCTAACAGAAGTGCACTGAAACACTCATGGAATGGGAGCCATGGAAACTGAATTTACCCTAACAGAAGTGCACTGCAACACTCATGGAATGGGAGCTATGGAAACTGAACTTACCCTAACAGAAGTGTACTGCAACACTCATGGAATGGGAGCTATGGAAACTGAACTTACCCTAACAGAAGTGTACTGAAACACTCATGGAATGGGAGCTATGGAAACTGAACTTACCCTAACAGAAGTGTACTGAAACACTCATGGAATGGGAGCCATGGAAACTGAATTTACCCTAACAGAAGTGCACTGCAACACTCATGGAATGGGAGCTATGGAAACTGAACTTACCCTAAAAGAAGTGTACTGCAACACTCATGGAATGGGAGCTATGGAAACTGAACTTACCCTAACAGAAGTGTACTGAAACACTCATGGAATGGGAGCTATGGAAACTGAACTTACCCTAACAGAAGTGTACTGCAACACTCATGGAATGGGAGCTATGGAAACTGAACTTACCCTAACAGAAGTGTACTGCAACACTCATGGAATGGGAGCTATGGAAACTGAACTTACCCTAACAGAAGTGTACTGAAACACTCATGGAATGGGAGCTATGGAAACTGAACTTACCCTAACAGAAGTGTACTGAAACACTCATGGAATGGGAGCTATGGAAACTGAACTTACCCTAACAGAAGTGTACTGAAACACTCATGTAATGGGAGCCATGGAAACTGAATTTACCCTAACAGAAGTGCACTGCAACACTCATGGAATGGGAGCTATGGAAACTGAACTTACCCTAACAGAAGTGTACTGCAACACTCATGGAATGGGAGCTATGGAAACTGAACTTACCCTAACAGAAGTGTACTGAAACACTCATGGAATGGGAGCTATGGAAACTGAACTTACACTAACAGAAGTGTACTGAAACACTCATGGAATGGGAGCTATGGAAACTGAACTTACCCTAACAGAAGTGTACTGAAACACTCATGGAATGGGAGCTATGGAAACTGAACTTACACTAACAGAAGTGTACTGAAACACTCATGGAATGGGAGCTATGGAAACTGAACTTACACTAACAGAAGTGTACTGAAACACTCATGTAATGGGAGCTATGGAAACTGAACTTACACTAAAAGAAGTGCACTGAAACACTCTTGTAATGGGAGCTATGGAAACTGAACTTACACTAAAAGAAGTGCACTGAAACACTCTTGTAATGGGAGCTATGGAAACTGAACTTACACTAAAAGAAGTGCACTGAAACACTCTTGTACTGGGAGCTATGGAAACTGAACTTACACTAACAGAAGTGCACTGAAGCACTCATGGAATGGGAGCTATGGAAACTGAACTTACACTAACAGAAGTGCACTGAAACACTCATGGAATGGGAGCTAACTTAGCACGGCAGATGTAGAAAAACGTAGTACTTTGGTCCGCATCAAAATTCATGCGCACTGAGCGAGTATCGGCTATGGAAAGCTGAACTATCATTCGGTTTCCAAAATTGTATTTTTTCCTCACATCGTAATGGCCTTTTCATTGCCCAGGTTCGTGAGTTGTACGATAGGACGCGTAGCACCTTTCTTCAACAATTTTGGTTGAATACATACTATCTTATATCATTCATCACCCACTGTTGATCATCCATCAAATGAAGTTGGCAGTGCTGGTAATTGCAAAGGAAAACTTGTTAGTAAGCTGCCGGTATATGAAATGATAAAATGACTGCGGCCGTGGTCCCGTGGTCCCGCTAGATTTGTGACCCGGCGGTCTGGGTTTGAGTCCCGATACCGACAGGTCATACCCTTCCATTAAAATTTGACAAAAATGTAAATTGTTCACCATTTGTGGAGAAATTGCCGGTTCCTTGTTGAAGGGTAAGTTAGTACTGGTTAAAATACCGCCCACGGAAACTTATAGATATTTAGTATGTAAATGTATCTATATGTACATGTATTAGTAATTGTTAGAAACTGGTTTTGGATCCAACATTATCTGTTTCAACTCAAGAAATTTAATATTATTCTTATTAGAATAACTCATGTTTACATTCACCAATAACAATCGTCAAGTCCCCCCCCCCCCAATACATGCGGCTCCTTAATATTCGGACATCGTCGACCAACACCATGCCTTATAAATTATCCCTGCATAAAGTTGAACGTTTAGAAGGTTTTGGTTGAGACCGTACATACAATTAACCTAATATTATCTGATCACTCATATGTATGTATATATGCAAGAATTAACTGAATCAAACTTATTGCACTCCTATCAAAGATCTTTTATGCGCTCTTGGTTATATCCATATGTTGGTGATGAAAAATACTGTTAAACAAACATTAAATGATCGTTTTGTACAAAATTGGTTCAGTAGAATAGGAACTACAAGTATAGTCTTGTAAATAAAGAAACTAAGTTTAAATTCCAATCATATCTTAATATTGTAAATGTTTCAAAGTACCGTAAAGAACTGACTAAAAAAAGAAGAGTTTCTTTTCATAGACTTAGAATAGAGACTGATCGATGAACTAAACCTAGTTTACTATAAGACCGAAGGACGTGCATTTCATATAATATATTGGAAGATGAATATCATTTTGTTTTATAATGCATTCTTTTTTTTGTATTTTTATTTTCTATTCAACATGTAATATATAACTATATATAATATATAAATATATAATGTCTATTTTCCATCTTAGTACTTTTGATAAAGTGTCGTTTTCCTTGTTATGTGTTGAAGTCTGAAAACAATAGACAATTATATATCACATGGGTATTGTAGATGACTCATTGAATTTATACTGAACGCAAATACTAGCATATTCAGTAAAAGAAAAAGGTGCAAGGAGGAGAGAAAGACAGTAAGTGTAGTCGACAGTTGCCTTTCAAATGGCATTGATACAGTTAGAAAAAGACACTGACAACAGTTTTCCAGTATATGTATTCTATTTTTTAAGAGAAGAATCAAATGAATCTTTTACTGAGAAATTTAGTTCATAGAATGAAAACAAGATGACGATGTCATTGTTGATTATATCCAGAGATCTGAAAAAAAATTCTCCATGTTTTTGAAAATTTTATCATTGTGCCAGTTTTGCAAGCATGGTATTTTTTACACATTAACTGATTTTTAAACCTTGACTTAAAGAGGTCAATCTTTATAATGCAATCTTTAAAATAAACTAAGACGTGAATAGTTTCCTTTGTACTATAGATGAAATCACAATGCGCACAAATTAGTGAAACTGAAACCTTTTACATGCACAACAAACAAACAAACAATGTAGCGCAGTATATATTTCATGTTTTCGAATTAAGAAACTGAGTGTGATATGGGGATGGATCCTAATGATGTCGACATTTGTTGGTTACTTACATAAGTTTACTTTATTTGTATATCTATCAGTATGTGTATGTTTATGTGTAAGTAAATATCATTATGCAAGAGCATATATTTAGCTATTTGTTAATGTAAATACTTCTTTTTTACTGATGTAGATGATGTCGTTATCGATAATCTTCATTATGTTGTCCTTGAACTTTCGTTTCGTCAAGGGTAACTTTCGAAATGAATGAGTTTTTCTTATTGTTAATAAGACACATTTATATTGGTTATTCCCTTAATGTATAGAATGTGCTTTGTCTTTGAAGCTTAAGGATCAAAGCACACTTTTATAAGGAAAATTTTACTTTATAAATAAAACTTTTGAAATAACTTTTATATATTTGTTTACTGAAAATAATCAATGTCAAAATTTTGATATAATTCAAGATCGAATAATATATATCTTTATTGATGTTTTTCAATAGGTACTTGTTTTCGCGTGTTTATATAATCATTCTGTGGGAAAATGCTCCCTTATACTAACTTTTTCATTGCTGTTTGTATCAATTTTATGTACATAATCTGCATCCTCGTAAAATCTTCTCCTTTTGTATATTATGTATATTATATGTTGTACTTTTCCTGCTATTCCACTGCTATTATAACATGTATCCTAATGGGTCATGTGACTTATAGGGATGTTTCTGAACTTCTAAACTTAACTTAAACTTCTAAATCTTCTATTACTTTTGTATTAATTAATGTCATTCGTTGTGCGAGTATAATTAAACTCTATGGACAGACTAAGAGCACGTGCCCAAGATAAAATATGGAAATACTAGAAGTCAACTCCATGTACTATCATGGTCTGTCGCCTTTGAATAATTAATGTTAAATCACATGCATCGTGACGTGCCATCTAATATATTCAACCGTTTGACCAGATGTTCACTCTAAAGCGAAAGCTTAGACAATTATGAAGAACTATCTCGACACATGGTCTTCGTTTTTAGAAACTGAACGTTAGTTCATCTTTCCATAGCTTTCACTTGCTCGGCGCGCATGGATTTTGGTGCGGACCAAAGTTCTACATTTTTCTACATCCGCCATGCAATTGCTAAACTAGTTTATGTAAGTTCAGTTTACGTGAGTACTTTAAGTACTTTGATTTAGTAACACATTGGATGTAACACTGACCTATAACAACAACGTACAAACTACATGTACATGAATTGATCATTTACAAATGTGTGTGCCATTAGCTGAAAAAAAATAAACTGGCCTGTCAACTTGCGTAAATTATCGGATGAGACACTCCTGAATAGTACATGTGATAGCCGAAGTTTTTTTTCATTTCCGCTGTAACTCTTTCTGATGTTCGATAACTCTATATTCGATGCTAACGCAGCGAGTACAATAACCCCACGAGGCCAATCAAACTTTGGCATGTGCCTGCCAGTGAATGACACATAATGACCAAGTCTTACTTTTCGTCAAAACAATTGTATTAACAAAATATGAGCTCCGAAAAATTTGTTTTATATACAAACTTTAGTGTTGTATAATATAATGTACATATATAATTATGTATATTTTGATTGACTTATCAAACATACGGGAATGCGTTGTAATTGTATGTTTCATTTATTTCAAAATACTTGTTAATTACAGGTAGACCATGTTAGACCAAGATACACGTACATACATACGCAAATGTATCATTCTATTCCTATCTGTAAATGTTTTTCGCCATTAACGAATATACCGTTAAGAGCAAGGACGAAAATGAATTGTCCGAATACTATGCTACTTATCGGCTATATGATATTAAGCAAGTTTGCAATATCATGATATTTTATGGACGCTATCGATAAGAGGGCTTATTTATCGTTGATCTAAACAATCTAAATCAACATGAGGGTTGTTGACCCCGAAAAAAGATCGAGTGTGTCACCAATAAGACGACACGAAGTTTTATACCCGTATCAAATCGCCGGACAACATAGAGAAGTGGGACGAGGTCCTTGGCCTATAGTGATATTAGACTCATTCTATGCACACGTATGTGAGTTTGATATAGAACAACTGGCAATTAAACTGGCAATCTATTTCTATAGTGGATGCTTTCTGCCATTTCGAGTCTTCGTGTCTTGCCCCCAAAGGCCCAAGACACAACGACACGAACACACGATAAACTGGCCAGTAATCTTGTCCCCGCAATTCGAAGCGACGACACGGCAAATATAGGGCGCCGACCGATACGAAGATTTCTTACCCGCCGTCACGATAACTCTACAAAAGTCGAAGACGAAGACACGCTAAGTGAACAGTTTATCGTGAGTTCGTGTAGTCGTGTCTTAGGATTTTGGGGACGAAGACACGAAATGGCAGAAATCAGCCACCATATATTTCCTTTATGACCTGTCGGGTTTCCCACGGTGTGATGAGACGTAATGTCGACAATGAATGTTTTATCACCGATGTCGAGTTACGGATTTGTCCGAGTATTCACGAGCACCAACTACGTATGAAGATTCGTGACCTGTTTGCTTCAAAACAGTCTGATATTTGACCTTCAAAATCGTGACCTTACATGGTAATTATTTAACAGAAGCAGGTTAATTCGTGTATCTGGTTCGTGCTACAAAAAGACAATTGATAAAATTACATTGCACTAAAAAGATTCTGTCACGACCTGCAATGTCATCAATATGAAGAAATCAAGCCATACATTATTATACGATAAAACATGGTCGGCTGTTCAATTTTGCTCATCCGACCATGATAACGTCGCAGACTACTTTACTCGTAATTATACAACAAAATCTACGAAGAGTGTAAATGCATTTTTTTGAGAATCGATACAGAAAACATTTCCCTAAATTCTATCAGTTGATAAAATCTGCGCAGAAGTTCGATTGCGCATGAATTCGACTGCGCAGTTTGTATGTGCATCTGGACATTGATGGGCACACGGGTCATACAGAGTGAAATGTAAGAGACGTTTCGACGTTTGTTTATTGGAATATCAGAATCTATTTTGTTGATATGTTTTTCCGTTGTCCACTTCAGGTTACCGACCAAATTTCCAGTGTCAAGCATTTCCAAATGATTCACGCCTATTGAACACAACTGGTGTTAGTATTACATATGAAGAATGTAAAAGAGTAGTAACTGAAAATACAACTGATGGCTTTAAAGAAGAGACTACTAAATGCGAGCATGGATGGGATTATGACATCCCTACTGAGCAGTCGTTTGTCACGGAGGTATTGTAGATTTGGTGTTAGAAACATTGGAGCTATATTAATCGTATTGGCAAGTCCGTGTTGTAATGGGTATGACCTTTTTGTGCCAGCTCGCTTAGCTCCTTGATACCTTAATGTAATATTAATCGTATTGGCTAATCCGTGGTATCATGAGTATGACCTTTTCCGTCTGCTCGCTTAGCTCCATGGATTCTGTGTTCGCGAGTTCGAACCCTAGTAGTGACACATGTTTTCGTGACGATTGGGTTGGCATTTTGTCGTGCTACTAAAGTCGCTCGTCATTCGTTGCTGGTTTAAGCCACTCGCGTGGTGAACATACATGTTTAGTACTGGAAGAGGGACCAGGAACACTGCTAAAGCTGACTATGACTACCACCCGGAATATATACTCAACAAAAAAAGAAACTTAACATATTCTAATTTCTAGGTAAGATTTCCATTGACGCATCCTAAGTTGTTTTCCCTGGAATTCTTCAACAGGGTGGACAATTAAAATGTCACGATGTCTGTCAGAGCATTGAAATATCAATACATGAGTAATGTAAAGTTTCTTTTTTTGCTGAGTATAGATAGAAAACTGCAGAAAATAGATCTGATGTAAAATCCGAAATTAAAAAAAAAATCAAAATATTATCAAGATGGTAATCTTGGTACGCATGCACTAAATACTAATCAACTCTTCGTAGCTAGATATGAAACAAAACAATTATTATGGGGCATTTACTGTGGAATCATTAATTTTTGTTGGGGATTTAATTTCGTGGATTTCGTGGTTCGACTCATCCACGAAATCAAATCCCCACGAATTCAAATGCGGAGATAAGGCATTTCGTTTCAAAAACCAATTTCCACGAATTTATGTCCCCACGAAATAGCCTTTTTAGTAAAAACCACGAAAAGTGAACCCAACGAAAATTAATGATTCCACAGTATTTCATTTATTATTTCGCACGTTGCCTTTTAATGTGCTTGAACCTGAAAAGTGGTATGCACGTCTGAAATTTCCCTACCGGAAGGAGCGTATTTATTATAAAAACACACTAAAATATATATTTATAATAAGACATTTCTTTAAATGCTTTTACAAATTACTTGTTTTAAAACTGTCATTCAATGGCGTAATAAGCGTTGCTATGGCTACACAGAAGTTTAAATCTTTTAGTGGGATTTCGTTTGTGAAAATTCTGAGTTGGCAGAATTGACACAAACATTGCTGATTGTTGGTATGATGTTAGGAACGTTTATATGCCCGACACTTTCAGGTAAGTGCTGCATACATTGAATTTTTGGAAAATCGAAACTTATGTACACGCATGGATTCGCAACTGCTTCAAAAAGCTAAAACTATATCGAGAGAATCCCTCAATCTATTGCGATACTCGACTACTAGTATTTCCGACAGCTAACGAACTTAACGAACAGAAAACTCTGGCAAGTTGTGCACGGGAAATTTGTTGGAATTCAACAAGATTCGTAAAGATGCACTGAAAATACACACCTGTAAGCATATGCATTGAAAAAGGCATTAATCGAGCATCTCAAGTATGAAAATCTGTCGCTTCAACGTCCAGCATGGCGGACATTCAGTATTATCCGTCGGAATCCGGAATCAAACATTCGCTGTTGTAAATATTCGGATCATCACGTTCAAATTGAATTCAAACTAGACACAGTCTACAACGAATCATGTATACACATTAGTGGTGACAATGAATATATTTTGTATATCATACTGAGATGGGAGTTAATTCACTTCCCGAAGTTCATGACGAAACAGGCAATACACTCACTTCGGAAGCAATGAGTTCGATACACAGACAGACTTTAGCTATTTCTGTACTTATTCGAATGATAAAATCCTAAAATAAATATGAAATGACCATTTACAACTCTATTACAGATAGATTCGGCCGGAAGCCGGTAATGGTATTTAGCCACATAATTTTATTCGGAATAGTTCTGGGTACATCGTTTAGTAGTAACTACTATGTGTTCGTTGTGTTGCGGGTTCTAACAGGCGCAGTATGCCAGGTAATTAACACAACAATACACGTTTATAATAAACAGACAAACTTGTAAACATAGGCCATCCTTTAGAAAAACAAAGCATGACCTTTATTGACTAGTGACCTTTATTCAGAGGTCATTTTGTCTAAATAATCAATAATGTTTTTTTTAAATAATGACTTATTCGGAAGTGGTCGCTAAGCGGTTTTGCCTCTACATATTTTACAGCGGACTTAATAATGTGGATATAAGTCATTGATGTAACTAATACACATGAGATTACGTAGACTCATGTAATGCATTATGAATAGTTGGTATATGTGATGCTTGTTGATCATATGTACTATTGGCATATTTAAAGAGTTGCTTCATAATTATGTACGTTTTTAATGTCCGCAGGGGGCGCTTTCTGGTACAACACTAGCTTTAGAAACCCTTCCAACGGAAGTGCGTCATTACACCGAATGTCTGGCGCTTGGTATGTGGACAACTGCTATTTGTGTTATGTCACCAATTGCATACGCATTAAGGAATGTTTCTTGGAGATATTTGCAAATTACGTACGCTTTGATGAGTTCCTGGTCGCTCTTTCAGTGGTGGTAAATATTTTGTTGTGATAGTATCCGAAATTTGAAACTTCCAGTCACTGTTTTATTATAATGTCCCACTTCGATGTACTGGTTTTTAAATTTACATTTTTTTGTGTATCGTTTTAATTGTCTTGCCTTTTCTTAAAATACCAAATGCTCGATTTACGGTCAAAAGCCTTAATATAACATTCTTGGAATGGTTTGCAATTGTAACAAGTCATTTCTATAACCTCTTATTTCGGATACATGTAGCTGCAGCCAGAGGATGCTGCAGCTTCTCTAATTTCTTGAGGGGATTTATTTCGTGGGATTTCATTGATCAACTTGTCCACAAAGTCAAATCCTCTCGATTATGCATGCCATCTGCCAATCATCCGAAAATTGGCCGTATCCGAAATCATGCTACTTCATGTATGTTCCGAAAACTAAGAATTTATCTCCTATAACTTTATCGGTTATTGGTTGGTTAAACTGCTGTGTTTCTTGATAGCGAGTAACGACTATGTAAATTTGAGCTACATACTGTGGAATCATTAATTTTCGCCGGGTTCGATTTTCGTGGTTTTTGCTAAAATGGCTATTTCGTGGGTACATGAATTCGTGGATTTTGATTTTGTGGATGAGCCAACCCACGAAATCCACGAAATTAAATCCCCAACGAAAATTAATGATTCCACAGTATATGATTACAAAATGACCTTCATTTTATATAAGCGTGGATGATTTGTCTGTATCCTTTTAAACAAACTAACCTTGACTCTATTATATATTATGTGTCTAGTGGGCACATTTTTTGTCATCAAAGCAATGAAGCATAATAATTAAAGTAATGAAGCATATTATGCCGGCTTGTTCGTAAAATTATAAATGAATGCAACCTTTCTATCAACAGGATGTTGGACGAATCCCTCCGTTGGGTCATTGCCAATGGACAGATAGATAGAGCCAAACAAATCATAAAGAATGCATGCAAATGGAACAATAAAAATTACGAAGAAGTTCTAGAGAAAATAGGCCTGGGTGAAACCTTGCCATCAAAAGAAATGGAACCGTTACATTCATCGGAACCTGCGCAAAATGGCTTCCAGGATACACAAAAATCCGAAGATCTGACGGTCGAAGTAAAACACTACAACATAATGGATATAGTTCGGCATAAGAATATATTCAGAGTATCGCTAATTATGTGGTACACTTGGTGAGTTTATTATTAATATTTAAAATAAATAAGATCAAAACTGGGTTTTTAAAAAAGAATCGCCTGCCATGCTCATACGACCATAGACGGAATGAGAAGTGTATAAATTGTTATATCCATGCATCAATTTAATGTGTAGTTTTTTTTAATGTCAAAATACTTCATTTTTACAACAAATCGGTTGAGCGAGTCAATTGGAATAATCTTATCAATTCCAGTGTTAAGTAGGCTGTTAACCAAACCGAATGCCACCGTTCAACGCTTTGGACAGAACAGAAAAAATGCTTCATTGCAATATGGATACATTTATAACGATGGCGAGATTTCAAGGTTTCTTTTGCATGATAACAAGGAAGACATACACATGTAGTTTAAAATGTGTTTTTATTAGCACGAATGGGATACATTTGTTGGTCACACGCTGTCATGCAGATTTACTCTCGATGCAGAAAATGTCAATTACGTTTATTCACACATAAATTGTATCAAATCAAACAAAACAATGATATGTCATTCATTTCAGACTTTTTCCCACACAGTTGTTCTTTCCTCAATTTCTAATCCAAATACATTAATTTGGCTGTTTCAGAAATTATATCGGAAAATTACCGTTTGGCTTTCTAAGGGCTGCTGTTAAAGTGGCATTAAGTTAAGTAGAAAGTTTCACAGAAATAAAAATGCGACGTACGCAAATATGTTGTTGTTAGCACACAACTTTATTAATAGGAGCAAATCTCCTATAGGTACAAATCACTTTTTCTACTTACAAAACAGTGACGCCTCTTACATGTACATCCGCGTTGAAAAATAGTACCACTAGTAATATAAGTATACATTGCAGACTTTGCAGTTTTTATTTTTTGCAATGTTATTGAAGCTACTATTGAATGATAAAATGTGTCCACAAATGAATTAACAACATAAATATTGAAGGCGTAATACTGTAATTATGTATGTTAATTAGAGTGTTTATTTAACCTTAATCTGGGTGAATATAAGAATGATAAACTCGAGAATTATGTCAAGCCAAAAACGAAGTCCACTAAAGGAATATCTAGGTGAAAGAAAAAAGAAAATCAGCCTTGAAATCGCGGAAGCACTAAAAATCAGAACGGTCCGGACCTGCAAAAATTACGAAAATTCCGGCACATTCCGGAAAATTTTCAGCCATGGGATATAAGAAATGTGTCATTTGATCCTAATTGAATGGCCTTCTTTGAAAGCTTTATTTGATTTCAATAATTATGTCGTTATTCAAATGGTTGCCTTTGTACACTGTTGATCGTATGTAAATATCAATACTGTTTATTATCGCATTATATTACTGGATCATGCTGTAGCATATTAATGGGTGACAGTTGACTTGAATGTTTCGGAATGTCCGTTTTTTCACTTAGCTTAGGTCTGCATTTTTTTATGTAAGTTCGCAGTCTAGAATGTACAATTGCCGTATATATAATGTTAGTCACGACAAAACAAACTCAAATACGCAAAAATTAATAAATTTACTTTGTTTACTTTGCATGTATCTTTTCATAAATATGTATATAGAACAGTGTGTACAATTAATTATTCAGAAACACGAATGTAAACTTAACAATGATTACATACATGTAGGATAGTACCAGTCTAAGTGGACAAAGACATCAAATACTTTATTCAAAGTTCACGTAGATTATGTTATCAAGTGTTGCATTCATTGTCCGTCAACTGCGTGAATTGTATGCTTAGAACACAGTTGTCTCTAAGTCAGATTAGACCACAGTTGTCTCCAACTGACCAATCACAGGATAGAAAAAATGTAACTGTTGACTATGAAATTTATGGCCCGCTACTCTCGCCTCTAAGTTTTATAGACAATGGTTACTCGTTATCTATCCTATACATATTCGCTTGTATCAACTCTGTCTGTACAAACCCTTTGGTGCAGTGCAACATGGAACGAGAATATGTTTAATGCATCAACATATCTTACTGCGTATTTTCAACAGTTGTTGGGTTTCTGCTGCCTAAGACGACTATACGGGTAACAATATCGGATGGTTAGCCTACAAATGCACTGTACATGCATATAATTGTCGGTACAAGTAAACAAATGCTTAAATGCCCGTTAGTTTTTTATGCCCCGCCATTCAAATCGCGGAAGGCCATAACGTGTTGCCCCTGTCCATCCGTCCTGTCCTGTTTGATTTCCAAGGGATAACTCAAACATTTTCACAGGAGTTATGTCCCCGGGGGCATTCATGTCTAGCAGAATTTAATAATACAGAACAATATATAAAATGATTGTAAAATAAGAAATATATTTTAGCTGCGCTAAAGCAATATTTACATAATGCCCTTTATTTAGCCACATCTCGTAAAAATGTTGTCAGATGTTCTTTTTTATTTCTTTGCAATGTCATTGTTCAAAATAATTTTATCGTAAGTAAATGTCAGTTCCACCGATAAGGCATCTTCCTATGTAAATTAGACCTACTTAAATGAATACAGTCGAATCTGTGAACAAAGTTCACTCTAGGCAAAGACAAAGTGTGGCCTATATAGATATATAGCCTGTTCTAAATACTGTGGAATCATTAATTTTCGTTGGGGATTTAATTTCGTGGATTTCGTGGATCGACTCATCCACGAAATCAAATCCCCACGAATTCAAATGCGGAGATAAGGCATTTCTTTTCAAAAATCAAAATCCACGAATTTATGTCCCCACGAAATCGCCATTTTAGTAAAAACCACGAAAATTGAACCCAACGAAAATTAATGATTCCACAGTAATCAGTGACGGTTTTAAATAAAAGACCTTTATTCACATGATAGCCGCTTTCGGAGGTGTCCGCTTATACAGATTTGGCTGGACTTACTTTTCTTATGTTTTCAGGATTTGTGACAGTCTAGTCTATTACGGTCTGTATATGATTTCATCCGATCTCTATGGTGACAGATATATCAATTTTTTCCTGAGTGCTCTCATAGAATACCCTGCAAGTGTCTTCGAATATTTTGCATTGAGCAGGTAAGTAGTTCAAAGTTTTCTTATGGTTCTCTTTCGATAGTGCTAGTAAGTAGCAATCGTAACTACTCGTGCATTCCCGTTTTCAAGAATCATTATCAGAATAACAGACTTTCAAACATGTTTATCGTTCGCGATTGATAATATTGGCATCAAAGTTCCCACTGAAAGAGAAACAGCTAGGTTAAATGGCCCGTTAACAACAAAAACAAAATGGCGGCCTGTCTATAATGTCAGAGGCACTTTTCAGGCAAACGCCGATGAGTTCCGATTGCTGCCTATTAACTTTTTCTTTAGATAAACGCTGAGGACTTCCGAGTGTACTAAAGTAGGTACACGGTAAACTGGTTCCAGTTTACTTGTGTGTACAAAGCCTGGTGCACTGCAACATGGAACGGGAACCAGTATAAGTGCACGAAGAATAGTTATCCCTCCTCTCCCCAAATGTTCGCTCAGTCGGATTATTTTCCAGATTACCATGTACCATCAAACTGGTGTAAAACGGAAAAGAAGAAATATGGCCTTCATTTTAGCCCTCTACCGGGCCATAACATAACCACTAGTAAATGGAAATTAAAATGCTGCAATATGTGTATAATAAAAACGCGTTTGTGCAAAATAGTTTGTGGTTGTATGGTCATGTACGAGTATGTGTTACGTCAATTGAATAGACATATTATGGAAAAATAAAAATCTAATCATCGGCATCGCGTGCTTGTGATATGTTACATTCAGTGAGAAATGCGAAATGGCTATAAATGCATGAAATGTGTTGATTTTTTTATTTTATGGTTTGTGATTGTTATAATATTTATCGAGGCTCCAAAACGTAAATTGCGGAGTCATGAACTTAACAGTATGTTTTGGCATAAAAAGTATTAATCGACATAAATTACCGGATTCAGTAGAGGAACATTAAACAATATATGTCACGATAATCAATACGTTTTCGGCCTAAAACATTATAAAACTCATCACTATGCGATTTTAATCGTGATATTACTTACTTGTGCAGAGACAGATTCAAAATTTCAGGCTAGGCGGGGGCGTAATTAATTGAATGATATAGCATATATGTCAAAGTGCGCGCCGAGGGTTGCCCCCCCCCCCCCCCACTCTTGAAGCCGCTAGTGATATGTTACCTCAGTGAATTGTCTCATTATAGGATTGGGAGGAAGTGGACGTGTATCATTTGTCATCTGGTGGCTGCCATTGCTCTAATTATAGCTACAGCCTTGACCTACACCGCAGGTAGTTATTTATCTGTTTTATGGCCCATTCGACAGCTACGGTCATTTCAGAGCTGCCCCAGAGAGAGGGGAGTTGACCGGGCGTGTATACTCTGGTAGATGGTTGGGGACACTGTAAAAGCGTCCTTCAGAAATTCGAAAGGCGGAGTCGGGAATCGAACCCACGATCTTTCGTTTAGTAGTCCAGTGTGTTACCAATCGACCACCGGTCACACCACAGGTATGGAAGCGGTGCAGATGAACTCTCTGTTTGTTTAGTTAAATCTAAATTCTGGCTTTAATTTAAAGCGTATTTATGTAATACAACGTACAAGACCTTATATGTAGCACAGACGCTTGTTTAGAAAAAATTACCCCATACACCACGTTCGCTCTTATGACTACCAATTGTATACATTGGTAGTCATAAGAGCGAACGTGGTGGGTGGGGTAATTTTTTCTAAACAAGCGTCTGTGATATGTAGTGGGACCGTCTCCTCAAAAGTTACGGAACAAAATGATAGCCTTCATTATACAAAGACTAAAAACAATTTCTGTTGGTAATAAATGTAGTGGTATCTACTGTAAGGCGGTCCTAATACATAGACGGTATTTATCACATGTTTTTCTGCATGATATTAACAGATGACAGTATTATGTTTTCTGAGAATTTACTTGTTTTTCAAGTTTTTCAGGTTAACTTGATATCCAAACTCACACGAAATACAATTTACAACTGGAGTTAAAACATAGCTATATGAACATTTTTGTAAATGCATGATTAATGCATTCGCACATCCGATAAATTACTTTATATTTGAAATGCCATTGGCTATGCATGTAGGTAAAGCACTTAATACAAGCATATTTATGAGCTTCTTATAATTACAGGAGAAAATACGACCATGTTAGCGGCAGGCACGGGCTTCATTCTGGTAGGAAAGATGGGTATAACTGGGGCATTTAGTTCGGCTTACGTAGTTACACCAGAGTTATATCCAACCACAATGAGGTAATCAATCAATCAATCAATCAATCAATCAATCAATCAATCAATCAATCAACCACAGCCTCCTCGCACCGGTTACGTCACGCTTTGCTACTGTATTATGTACATATAAAGGAAAGTTACCGCTGTGGGGAGTTTGAACCAATCAATCAATCAAGCAAGCCATCGATCGATTGATTGATTGATTGATCAATCAACCAATCAATTAATTACTCAATAAGAAATCAATCGACACCCAATCAATCAATCAATCAATCAATCAATCAACCAATCAATCACTCTATAAGAAATCAATCGACAATCAATCAATCAATTACTCTATAAGAAATCAATCGACAATATTGTTAAGATAATGTACAAAGTGGTTGTCTGTTTGTATGAAGTTGTATCTTTTTTATTTTACAGAAATACTGGCCTCGGTGTTGCCTCGTTCATGGGGAAGGTTGGCGCGATGATAGCTCCATTCTCAAGAAATATTGTAAGTATACATGTACGCGTATAAATACCCAATACACTTAGTGCTAAAGATCAACTTGTTCCCTGATATAGCTCAGTACCCTTTGTATAAGTAAATTGATCGACTGGCTTTGATTATGGCTTTCGGATGTTCGCGCCGACCCTAAAGATCCTAACAGCGAAAGTATATTAATTTTATAAGTACATGTATTAACCATAGGCGCTGTGTTTCACGTTATCGTCCGTTCCTTACGATCTTTCACCGCTTTCTCTCTATATATAATATAACTATATATAAAATGTTTAAAAATATCCTAGTCAAGTAAATAAATAATGAAAATTAATCAACATTCCATAGGTATTATACATGTATATTAATTAATAGCCGACCGGTTTCGTCATTAGACTCATCAGGGCATTGCCCTAATGACGAAACCGGTCGGCTATTAAATAATATATATATATAATACCTATGGAATGTTGATTATTTTTCATTATAATATAACTATATATTGAGAGAGGTGAACTGTGAAAGATCGATAGGAACGGACGAAAACGTGAAACCAAGCGTCTGTGGTATTAACATATCTTGGACAAGCTTGTTTAGAAAAAATATTAAAAAAGAAAAATGTCGTTCACCCATTCCATTGTCAGTAAAAATCTAAAATCTGATATTGCGTCTAACGGGTTAGCTTTGTGTTTTCTACGACCCCTTCCTATAATTATGCATCATTGTTTCAACATTTTCTCTTTTCAGTCACATTCAATTAAATGGTTACCGGCGTGTGTCTACTCGGTATTATGTTTGATTACAGTATTCTTATTTGCTTTTGTGCCGGAAACCAATGGTGTAGAACTTCCACAGACAATAGAAGAACTAACAGAATGGTATCGCGTGAATAAGTTCGAACTAAATTTCGGTAAAAACCGTCACGCGGGAAACCTGAAAAAAGCCGAGATCGCGATACCTAAGGAAACCGGAAATTCTGGTACATAACGACAAGCGTTGTAAATAAATTTTTGATGAACATGTGTCATTGATAATGCATTGGATTGAACAAATCATCGATCTTTAGTAATTACTGTGTAATTACGTGTTTGCGAATGTTTATTCGGCAATACTACATGTGGGATTACAAAATATGCACCAATGTCAATGAATAGACACTTGTAAAAATGGACTTCCGTTTCATATATTTTAAATTCTGTTTGGTTTATTTTCATTTAACCGAGTACTCTAGTCGTTCTATATAACCATGTGTAACCAGATAGCAAAGTCTATATCGTATTAATTGATTAAAAATCGACTTTTCAAAATTCTGTAAAATGTGTGTGCATCGTAGAACAATGAGAAACACGTCCTGTGTCAGTGCATCCAAATTTATTATAGCATACTTCTGCCGCTTAATTAAACATGAAGACAGGATCCACCGTGGGCGTGTGGTTTAATGTCTCTAACAAGTAATCACTAGCCCTTCACCGCTTAGTCTGGAGTTCCTTCCTCTTACACTATGTTATCGGTAATTATAGAGCACGTCCGGGAACCAGACTATTCACCGCTGTGAGTTCAAATCCCATCCGGGACCAAATTTCATATGCGAGAGCTTTCGGTAAGTCAATGGTTCTACCCAAGAATACATCTAGGATCTGCCACCACCGTTTAAGCTGGAAACACAGCCAAATCAACCCTTGCTGGTGGTACTTCATTTGGAGTCTAGGACATTTGCCCCCAAGTGTTTATTTTTCAAGTATTTTTTAAAACCAATGTAATGTATAATGGTTTTTTTTTTTTGGGGGGGGGGGGGCAAATGTCCGCTTGAAAAATAAGCGTTGGTGGGCAAGTGTCCACTAAACAATAAGCACAGGGTCAAATTACCACTAAAAAGAAGCAGTGGGGGCAAATGTCCACTAAGAAATAAGTACAGTACTACTGGGGGCAAATGTCCACCTAGAAATAAGCATTGGGGGCAAATGTCCTACCTACCATTTCAACTGGGGGGCAAATGTCCATATGACAATTTTTTCAACGGGGGGGGGGGGGCGCTAATATCGGTATCCCCTTCATTTGACCCCAGCGAAAAAGCAGCAACAACAAAACGATGTAGTATTTCTTCTACATATCTGAAAACATAAACATTTGGTGTTCGATGTTTTGGAAAAATAAAAAAATATAAATATAGGGTCTAGTCACTTTACATAAGAAAATATTGGCCAGTATAGTATGTGACACATGATAATTACATAGGTGATTTTAGAAAATCTAAAACGTAGAATTTTTGTTTTATATTTTATTTTCGTTATTTTCAAATGTCTGACTGTAGATTTATGTTAAAATTTTGTTAGTATTTTTCTGTCACTTCTATTCTATGTTTATGATTGTTTAAGTTAAGTGTATTGTTTTTACAATGCCATCAGGTCAGTTGACCCATTGGATCACGTCTTTAGTAAGTTGTAATAGCGCACGGGCACATACGTGTGTCAGCATACAAGTACATGTACAAATATACATAAATTTTAATAGCACGTATACTAGTACATAATTTTATATACATGCACACGCACATACATGTATATACCGATGTACAATGCTTTAATAAATCTGATTTATTTCTTGTATCAGAGTATCGAGCCAAAATTAAACAGCTGAAAATGTAATCAGCAGTTTTTAATGCAGAAATTTGTTACATAAAAAACATGCGATTATTCTTACATAGATATTCAGAGTTACCATCTAGTAAGTCTTCATTTTTTATTATATTGTTTGTGTTATGTAAATGTTTGTTGGTTATTTAGATTCTAATAAAAATTAAACACGATGTTTACTTGTATTTAAAACTCGCCATATTGCGACGTCACTAAACCGACACTTGTACAAGGGATGTAACTGTTCTAACCATAATACATTTATACTAAGTGGTTCCTGTTCCATGTTGTAGTGCACCAAATGCTTTGTACAGACTAGTCAACGGGAACCAGTTTAATGACATGTAGTTTAATTTGATCTTCGACGCACTGCACCATATTGATATCAATTAAGCGAGGAAGTCAATAATTTACGATTTGTTATTAAAATCTACAGAAGATGTGGCTTGCAATACGAAAGAAACATTGAATTTGGATCACAAAATTCGACGAACGCCTAGCGTATATGGCCATTTGGAGAATAGCATATGTAAACATGTCACTATTCTTTTGTTAACATTTTAATTTTCAAATACAATATACACAAAAATGCATAACATTTGCGCGCAGGTACTTCGAGAAAATGTGATTATATGTGAGTATAACGTCATGACGTCGATGTGAAGTATGCTGAAGTGCTCCGTAGATATATATGTGTGTTTGATCCATACAGTGTATATTTTTTATCAGTCAGTATTTCGCTCTGATATTTGGCATGTATTTTGTCAATATGTTACATATCATGTACATAAAATTTTGTCATAATACATACAGGATTAGTCTCATTAATAAGACTGTCCACGAACTTTACGGATGACCCTCGTACATACCAATAAAATCTGAGTGAACAACAGTCATGCATAAATTTGTACTGTATAGTGAATGTCCCTACGTATATAATCTGGGACCAAGATCGGTCGCTAGTAGTTTATTTGTCACTTGTATAAATCTGTTTTCTTTCTACTTCCATATACACCGAGCACTACCGTGTATCATTATCTTGTATTTATTATTTTTTTTAATAATTTATCAACTATCATCACAACCAGAAGCACAACATAACTGACATAATTACGTCATTACATATCGTCAATATTCATTACGCATGCGCACGACACATATTGCTGTTTCACGTCTTTGATCAGTGAATATGTTTTTATTGGTACCCATACTGTCAATATAACTCTTCCCTACAAAATAGTCATTTGACATAATATCGTCACGGCCACAGTAAATCTCTTAAAGACGCAACTTGCGATCAGACTATCGGATGCAAATTAACTCTCTCTCTCTCTCTCTCTCTCTCTCTCTCTCTCTCTCTCCATTGTTTTATCAACTCTATATTGTTTTATCAGTGAAAGACATACAGTGAATGCTGACTTACTATACTGAATCTATAAATAGCTGAAGCAGACGATGGGTTTAAACCATATAAACTCCTCCCTCTAATTCAAATTTGAATTTCTGTTATAAATTGTTTTGAAAATATAAGACCCTAAATCTTCATACATGTTGAAGTTTCTTATCTGGACTGATAAAAGAATCATTTTGCTTCATTCAGAATATTTTTCATCGATTAAAAATTAATATCATTTTTTTTTAATCTCTCCCTGAGCTGAAAACAGTTTGAAAATCAAGGGAAACCACCCACCAACCATGACCTGCCTTTTATACCCCTGTTGGGGGTTTGATAGAGGCCAACTATACATAACATCCCTGTTGGATTATATATAATACATCTAGAACACCTTCGGATAAATTTTGTTAAGACTGTGAGCTTGAATTCTGCATACAATAAAACAATTTATTACTGCAATCGAGAGTACATTTTCATTAGCTTTATTTTAAGAAATCGGAACCAATTTCAAAATTAAATACAAGACAATTTTGTTTATAGTCTGTAGGATTTGACACGTCAATCCTGTGTACAATGGTCCCAGATACAGTATACATAGTTCCCACATCTACAATATTTACCTCCTTAGAATAAAATACACTAAAATAAAACTCATGTATATATGTGTGTATATAAGGTAAGATTTTATTTGGCAATATCTCATCATGATATATATTCTTTATACAACAATTACAGCAATCCCAGAGTTATACATCAATAAATAGAGTTAATAAATTGGTGAAAGATTTTTTCAAATATCACAGAAATTCATTATCACATTTATCAGGGACATAGATAACAGAGATTGCAACTTAAAATATCACGCATGACATCATTTCGTAGATTCTGTAGCAGGTAAAACTCAAAAACTAAATAACTTAAATGTATAAATTATACATTTTCTGATAACTAGAATGTAATCGGTCTGAAAAAGATTGGTACCAGTAGATATTTTTTTAGAAATATTGCTTAAGTAGGTAGTATAAACATGAGCCTAATAAAACTATCAATTGAAAAACTCAACAGCTATATAGTTTAAATAATAAACTTTCAGAAAATGTAAAATGTATGCATGTGTTATAAGTTGGTAGGAAGTTTTACTTGCTACAAAATCTGCAATTTTTGGGAAAAGTAACAGTATTGCGTGATATTCCAGAGGTAATAACTGATGTTGCTTATCTCTGTTATCTATGTCTCTGCATTTATGTACTACTTGGACTAAATATCACAGATGTTATCAAAGTTCTGATGCTGAAAATGATTGTGCAGTGTGCACAAGATATTTACTTCCAACGGGGTCCACGCTTAATTGATCAAATAAGAGAATGTTAAGTGTCTAAGACGCAATAAAGGGAAAATGATTATACAGGATCTTAAATAGGTAGGTCTACCAAAATAAATAAATGAATTTGACCTCTAATATATTTGACATACGTGCTGGTAATCAAAACAATAAAACCGGGATTAGTGTACATGGAAGTTGGTGATCTGTCGGTTTAAACGAAAGCAATACACAATTTTAAGTTTGCATCCTATTTTCGGAATACATTATTTATGCATCAAATTGATGTAAATGTTCTACTTGTATTCAATCGTTTGCTGAAGAAAAATCTTCTTACCAAAACTTACATGAAAAAAGGATAGTTTTTACATTTTATTGATCCATTTGCGAGAAAATATGCATTCAGTGTACTCTGCGCTATACAATCCGTTAGCGGATATCCGTTTAGCGTAATGCACACCATTTCGTTTTTGTTCATATCAGTTGTAATTGACTAATCCTGATTGACCAATCACATCGCGTGTTACAAAATCGGCTTACTCGCGTAAAGGTGGTCATTTCAAACATTGGTAAATACAAACAAGGAAGGACATAGAGAGATTTCTTTATTGTTCTGTCTTAGAATTAACACATTTTAATCCACTTGTTTTCATTAATGGCTTAAACATCGTCTGTTATCGAATTATTGGTTTTTGTTTGACTTGATTGCACGATAATGTAGACTAGATCATAATCCGTTCGGGTTAGTGGATTTTGGCTGTGCGCCACGGAAGGTGTATTTAAATTTTAGTGTTATATTCGTTATGAAAAAAACAATCATTGTGCTCATTATGATAATATTTCATTAATTTGACGATAAGAAGGATATTTAATTTCAGATATTTAATAAATCACAAAATGGCGACTCCACGGTCTGGAACAAAAGGCAAGCGTGTATTGCCAAATATTCCACAAAGAGGCAATGGTGTGAAACGTGGAGTAACATTTAATTATGAGACAATAGAAACCTCTATTGGTGGAACACAGACCCCAGGTAAAATAAAAAGTGATCCATTAAGTCCGATGAATAGACTTAGCAATGACGAGGCCTCATTGAGGTCAGAGACTTCTATTTCTTTGGATGAAAGTGGGCGTGACATAACCAGAAACAGAAGTGATGAGGAGTTAGCACCTTTCAGTGTTCATTCAATGGTGGATACAAGTAAATCCAATACAAATGTATCTGTGGAAATAGCTGTAGTCAGTTGTGAATCTAACAAGGAGAACTGCCCTAATAGTGTGCATTTAGACGGAGCCACAGTGAAAGGAAGTCATTCTTTGATAGCAAACGGTTTTGATGATTTTGACTCAAAACAGTTTGTAACACCAAGTCCAAACATGAAGACACGACAAAGGACACCATTGCGCAGACACACATTAGACGAGAAATTGTTAGGAACTCCGGAATGTTATGCTGTTGTTCAAATTGATAAGAAGCGGTACAATTTTGGATACGTTGATTCACAAAATGGTGATGGTGAGGACAGCTGCAGTGTGACAGTCGCTGTACGAGTTCGGCCTTTCAGTCAGAGGTATATGATTATACATGTATATTGGTGTGTATAAATCAGTCATAGAATGAACATTTTCACCTGTTCATACAACTAATTAATAATAATGTCAACTATATATATGAACATTTTATACTAACAGATTTTTTGTTACATAAATTCCTGTCAAATTTTTATACAGTGACATCTACAGCACATGGTGTAAATTATGATTTATGTTTAAGAAAACTTTTTTCAAAAGGAATGGAATGAAATTTGAATGTCAGACTCAAAGATGCTTAAAAAATAAAAGTTATGTGTACATGTATTAATCAAATAATATAATATTATCTGTTGCACATTCACTGATTCAGGACTTTGCAAATTACTACTTTTTAATGCCAACATTTTTTTTGGCCAGTTTACATCTAAACCAAATTCTTTACATTTGCACATTTCATGTTTAAATACGTACCAGCTAGTTTTAAGTCTATCTTGATCTTACTATAGTTTAGGTTTATTGTGTTTAAATACACAGTAAATTATGTTTACATGCTTAAGTACTCTTCAACAATTGAAGGTAGCAATAAATAGTCAATCAAGCATGAAGTATAAGTGTCTTTAATCCCTTTATCAGGGATAATTATTGTACAAGAGTGCCAAAAGTAAATATTTTTGTCTCCTGTATGAATGAATGCACTGATTTGTTTTACACATAAAAATATCAACTTGACAAGCATACAAAAAATATTTATTTGATGCTGCAGGGAGAATTTAGAATTTGTTAAGTTACTTAATACTTGTTGCCTGTCTTGTAAGGTGTCATTCAAATTGTCAGCAATTTTTGTTATGAAAAATTTACAATTTTTTTATGATAAAAAATGATAGCGAAAACATGTGCCCTTGGCATTGTTTACTTTGTATGCAAGATTTTATCAGGCTTTTAAAGAGCTTTGTCTGATTGTCTGACTCAAAGTAGCCATCTTAGAAGTCAGATGCTCATTTAATTTAACTTCTAATATTTTTTTATTGCACAAAATTAAAATTATTATAATTAAAAATTAATTTGATTAGTCCTTATTCTACTCTGCTACTACAGGGTGCTACAAGTTTAACTTGTTTAATGTTTTTCTATATATATTATGAAGGAAAAGCACTGTTAATGAAAACTGACCATATGTATAATGTAACTCCTAAAACTAACACAACAAACATAACAATGGTAGCATTGTTTATATTTGTCACACCATACATACTGGTAAGTATCTTGTATGAACAGGAAATAGGATTAGTTGCTGAAGGTGTTGGGCAGTTATTACTTTACACCAAAACTTGTCAGAAGTATCCTGCCTTTCACATCAGGCTTTTTCCTTCTTTGTTTTGTACTGATATTTAGTGGTAAACAGTACCTTCCCAATTTGAATTTTTTTCCCAATTTCAAAGAAAAGAATTTCTAATCTGGTCCAGATTTTTTTTAGCAATAAAACCTGTTTTTTTTTATCAAATTTATTGCAATGTTCAGTGCTGAAAATAAAAACCAAACGTCCAATGAAGAGCAGCTGATAATATATATGAATGTGGATTGTCTCTTTTTTGTTAAATTTCCAAGTTTAGTAAATTAATATATTTTAAAAAATCCCAATTTGGGTCAAAATACTGCAAATTTTGTCAGGCATAGTACCTTTCCTAATCACTAGTAATCAGGCCAAAGAATCGCTGCTATTCTTCATCTATCTATGTTGACAATTTAATTTTCCTTCTGTTATTTTTACTGTTAATCATTTATTTTCTTCACAAATAAATTAATTTTGTCAATTCATGAAGTGAATCACCAGGGACGAAAAAGGGGTGACTTGTAAGTTCTTATGAAGTACAAAAATTATCTTTGAGAATCATTAAATTTGATTGGATGATGATATATTAAAAAGTATTAGTGTTTCCTCCAGGCCTTTTTAGGATGGCGCTGCGCCATGCCTCAAAGACAAATCACCATGCTGCCTTTATAAATTGTATACAGGGCCAATGGTCATAAATATGCCCCTTTTGTTGGCCTGATGAGTTTATTTAAGCAATATTCATTAATTAGCAGCACAATTAATTCAGACATAATCTTGCACAGATTGCTGTGATAGCAAATTATACTATGCAGTGACAAGGAACATCACAAACTAAAGAAGTAATCTGGCAACTTGCCCTGCATCGTTTGAACAGCGCTCTGAAAGTGCCCCTTTAGCGTAAAACGCCATGCCTCCCTTAAACTCTGCAGGAAACACTAAGTATGTAAATAAAGATTGGATTTTGAAATTGATGCACAATGAAATGTCATTATAGAATTTATTTTGTAGTCTAAGGGCTTGAACATTGTTTAAAATATTGTGTAAATAATAAGTCTATCATATATTTCAGGGAGTTGTCAGACCCTAATGTACGCAATGTTGTTTTAATGAGAGGAAACGAGACTAAGGTCAAAGCTGACAGTGGTTTCGTGCACAGATTCGTGTACGATTTCTCGTTTTCATCTTTTGATCCAGAGGATCCCTGTTTCGTATCCCAAGAAAATGTTTATCGTAATCTGGCTCGGCCTCTCTTGGGGAAAGCTTTCGAAGGATACAATACTTGTCTCTTTGCATATGGACAGACTGGCTCTGGAAAAAGTTACAGGTAGGTTGTTCAACAAGATTCTCACTGGTGTCATGTAGTCATTGAACCCATGGGATCGATTAGAGTTACAAACTTGCTGAATTTTTTTCTTTTTCTTAAGACTTCTCAGACCAGTTTCTTATCTGACCAACTGAATATTTTTGCCAAATGCTCATGCATATATATTGATTAACTTATAAATTCGGAAGTCCAGATGTTACTAAGTGTGTACATGACACAATCTTGTATAGATCTGCATTTTGATCTGTTATCAGTTTGACTTACGGATTGCCATGGTCCAGTGATATTTTTATTTTTAAGTAAGTCAGTCCTCTTTTCCAATAATAGTTCAATGTCTTCTTACAAATATGATTTATATTTATAACCGAAATATCCAATATTCCCTGAGTGTCTGTATCTAGGAATTTATTGGCTTAAGTAGTAAATGCTTCAATTATTATGAGAAGTTACAAAGCAAAACAGTTGCATTAATGGTGACCTAGTATAGTTGTCTCTAAGTTATTGAATTGTCCCAATATTGAACTGTCTACCATACATTTCTACATTTGTATATAACTTGTGGGCCATTTTACCTGATATTGTTGAAAATCCATTTATTTTTCCCTTTTTTTGTTAAAAACCTTTTATTCTTTGTTAGGTCTACCTCATTGAATTGATGAGAAAGGCTGTCTGTATAACAATATCAATTCAAGTGTTGTAGTACAGATAATTCAGTAACCAATTAACAGAGAAAATAAATTTGGCTTCAGATTGTTCAGCGTTTTCAACATTGGTTATTTTAATTAACCAATACCCGTAGAGCACATTAATGCCCTCTATTTACCTATCATTTTCATGTACTGTTACAGGGCTCTCCTTTGACTTTTGAAATTTATGGCATTTTGACTCTTGAAATTTGAAAAATAAGGTTTTTGACTCTTGAGAATTGGAACTGAAGGGTCAAATTTACTATTACTTTAGTAGAGAATTATGTTGACTTTTTACATTTCTATCAGCTAAGGGTCATTTGGACCCCCAAATTTTGAAGTTTATGGAGCGCCCTGCTGTTAGAATATGACATTGAGTATTAATTAAATTATTTAATGTTAGATTGCATTTCAATTTTCTATGTAGTTCTGCTTAGGATAATGAGTTATATCTTATATAATCTAAGTTGGATGGCTTCCTAATTTATTTTTATCAATCATACATTGGTGTAAGATTTTGTTTGATTAGGTTTCTGGTGTCTCATGAAGTATGATTGAAATTTATGCTGTGTAAGGTAAATTGTGCTATAGTATATGGGCTTCCTTTTATGTTATAAATTATAATCATCTGTCACCCAAGGTTTAATGAAATAGCCTGATTAAAATAGTATTTGCTCATATGAAATACTATATCTGTATTCTGAATTGACTATTGTTGAGAATCTTTGTACACTGTTGAACGAAATTTTGTAATTACGCATTAATTATTGTGATCTTGAATTGAACCAAATCCACTCCCTTTATATGAAACTGAAATTGATCGGTTTACTGAATAAAGCACTTACTTTAAACCATTCCGAACAAAGCTTGTGGAATGTTTATTAAATAGGAAAAAAAATATTTTAGTTTGAAGGGAAGTATGTACATTTGTACTGGTACATTATGTATTGTCATAGAATTAGTATTCCAGGATTAATTTAGACAAACAATTGAACAAAATGCATGGTAAAAATGTAAAGAATGTCGGTACATGTATTTAGTTGAATGAATTATTAAATTATTTGGGTGTAGATGAATCAGTTGAGAAATTCATTGGTACTGCTTTGGAGTCTTTGAGTTTGTTTGTAGGTCTTGTTTTGTAAAAGGTACCATTGTAAAAAAATTTAAGCCCCCCCCCCCCCCCCCCTCATGAAAAGATCCCTGGGTGATTATTTCCTGTTACCACAATACAACAGTGTTGGTCAGTGCTGATGTTTGTTGAACTTATCAACTACATTGTATCAGTTCCTTTAATCAGAATTAAACTTTCTCTACATGATATTGTTAAATGTGACCCTCAGGGGTATTGTTATATTGACATTCAATAATAGTTTCCTGTTGATTTATAATCTATAATGAAATTAAGTAATTTCTGAATGTGTATGTACTGACAACTTGGCCTCTTTCAGTCTTTGTTGCATTGATTTCAGATTATATAAATTTAAATGTGGGCCATGTATATACATGTAGCCTGTAATACATCGGATCCTGCTGAAAATATATATTGGGGCCAAAAATATCCAGTGTGATGTCAGGTTTTTTGGGGGGGAGATTTTATAGCCGAAATTTGGTCATATTCCCAATGAAAAATAGTATCTTTTTTCCCAATTCAGACGAAAAATCCCAATCCCCCCCCAAATTTTAAATTTTTTTTTATTAATTTTATTAGTTCATTTACATCACTATTGGTAGTAAATACCTTATTCTGCTACTGTTCTATGGGAGAATAAGTAGATTAAGTTGAACATTGCAAAAATTGTAGTTATACATTGTTTCCTAATTTTAATTAAAATACTGCGAAAATTCCCAATCCCAAGGGTATGGGTCATATTCTAACCACCCTGGATGTATTACATCATTTACATGTATAATCTATGTAGAATCTAAATTCTCACTTTTGATAATTCTGGTCCTTGAGGTGCAAAAGGGCCTTTGATAAAAGCAGAATTGTGCATTGCCAGATTTCAAGTCTCCTTCTATCTGTATCTGCTGCCCCAGTGTTGTATTTTTAGACGAAACCTTTTAAATCAATGCTTGCCCCTACATGATAATAAAATATATATGCTAACCCTGTTCTCCACAAGTAACTGCCGACTTCGACAAATGATTAAGAGGGTTAGGTCTGAGGTACAATTTCTTAAACCACATCTCCATAAGGTTTCAAACTCTGAATTCTTAGGACTGTGGACAGATAATTATAAATGTAAATATTATGCAGTAATTTTAGTTAGATTGCTCAAACTTTCCCTTTTTTCAGCATTATGGGCCATGGAGAAGATACAGGAATTATTCCAAGGTTCTGTGAAGAGTTGTTCTCAAGAGCTGATGTTGCGAGAAGTCTTGATCAGGTAAATTAGGGGACATAAAGGGGCCAGAGAATTTTTAAACATCCTAATGGTTAAATATTGCAAAAAGTCCAAATTATTATTTATATTCATGTCTGAGTTGTAATTTCTTTTATTCTGACTAAAATAACCGAGTTATTGAAAGTTGCTTGAAATAAATCCGTGCAGTTATGACTTATAGGTATGACTTACGGTATGTATTTAGCTCAAAACAAAATTTGGGTACAACCCGAAAAAATCAATAACATTGTTTTACTTTAAAGTTTACACTGTTAACGTGCCATATATAACACGCTAAGTATATTGTTCCATTGTTATAAGTTTGTTCACATTATAATTTACATTCCTGTCATTCATTATGTGATTATTGCGTGCATGGTGGCAATGACTGACCAAGTCAAATTGTTGACTAGCATAGCCTTACAATTAATTAATCAATTTAATATCGGGGTTTGTCCGTATTCTATATTCTTCACTGTATCATCATAACCCATCAGGTCTTTAATTGATGTATATTGATTCTAATAGTAGTTTTAAAGATGTGTCGATATTTAAACTATTGTCTGTACATCAAAAACTATGACACTCAAATTAAACGTTGTATTGATTGTATATCGTAAACTGTGACACACATCTTTATACACCTCTGTTGGCTTGTATAAATGTATTGTATGTTGGTTCAAAACTTCAAACCATTTTGAGAAATGTTCTGCAGATTTTTTTCTTAATCTATATATATATTTTTTTTATTATCAAGAAAGAAATGCTCGCGTCTACTAAATTATAATGAATGATATCTTATGAATTTAATTTTGAAATTCAATTTTCTATAAGTATTTACTGACTTAAAATCAATTATTGAACTGAGCAACGTGCAGCAAGCTAATATATGTCGGACTCATAGATAGTAAAATATTTTAGTTTAGCTAAGTTTACATGTATTTATAAACTATTGTCTATGTATGATGTTGTAACTGCAACATATTGATTCAAACAAGACAAATATGGCCAGTGCTTTTTAAAAAAATGTACATGACTGTGAGAAGTAAAAATTTTATCTTAATATATGTCATTTAAGGACATATATCACAATAAACTCTAACGGACAGATTTTTTTAAACTTCGCATATATAAAAATTAATCCTTTCCTACCACAAAAACTAAAAGAAAAATATAGGTCTCCATGCTCGTTTGTGAGATATCCCCGATTGTATGACCCCCCCCCCCCCCCCCCCCTATAAGACCATTTTGAGCGGATTATCAAAAAAACATGTACTTTTGAAAAATGGCTTGTGCAACTGTATTTCTTCATCAACCACCAATTGTGATATACGTCTTTAAATTCAATAATTACCAATGTTTTACAAATCCTTGCTATGATATTGATTAGGCCATCCTTTGTGTGGTAGCCCGTCCCTACCCAGTGAATTTTCAGTGGGTAGGTAGTGTTACCGCAAACAAAATATTTTTTATGGATGGCCTTAGGCTTAGACTGAGATTAAAAAACAAAAAATGCACGCCCATCTGTCATTTTTTTTTCATTACAAAGAAGTCAGATGAGAAACTACTTCCTAAGCTTTTGTTGCCTTATGTCAGTAATACTCTGTAGTCTGTATTAATCATAGAACTTTATCATACAGACATCTTGTATAGCAGATTAAGTAGGATTACTAAGTGTTAACTTCAGATTTAATTTTATGTGTACCATGTATGACCAAGTTTAAAACTCAATGATATTCTTCTCAGTATTGTTAACGCTGTCCAGAGACTGAGTTAATATTGAAATTTATTCTCTCTGTCTGATGTTTTGTTAAGATTATACAATTTTTTCCTTGAATCAACTTATGACTTCATTTGCTATGATTTTCTTTTCATTTGCTGAAAAATTTGCTGTGAAAAAAATCGTTTTAATTTTATTAGTGGTCCAGTCAAACTTGAAATACTTTTTGTCTTATTTTGCTGTTTTTCATCAACAAGTTGATATATGTATGCTAAAGAATTCCATGGTTGCATGATTATGGTCTCTGATGCTTGTACCCTGCACATAAGGAGGCATTTCAGCTAGGCAGGGCTTTTTTCCTTCTACAACAGAGGCCAAAATTCGATGACTTCCCAATTGCAATAAGGCTGTTTTTTCCCAATGTTAGGCAAGAAATTCCCCAAAATGCAATGCTATTTAAACTCAGTAATCTCACCTTGTCAAAATTTGGCCACATATAGTGCTTGAATTTCCCAAAATGAAAGGTTAAGGCCCCTTCCCAATTTTTGGAAAAAAGGCCCTGCTAGGTGGTTCTACCCAGGTTTACGCATGGGGCCACCGGTCTTCCTTCACCGTTAAAGCATGAAATGTCGTCTAATTACTCTGCATGTTGGTGATAAAGCCAAGCTAGCTATAAATGGACATATTATCATTTGAAGTTGCCGTATTGTGAATTCATCTATAAGACATTAACTTCTTGAAATCCTTATTCCAAACTTCTTTCAATATCAACACCTTGGTAATGGATTCATTTAATTGAATAAGTAAATATTTAAGTTTAACAAACATGTAAGATTAAAAATATTTTGTATCCTAAATACTAATTGCAATGCCTACATTATTTGAATGTATTAAGCGGAGACCAATGAATAAACATAATATTTGCACAAATTGGTTTGTATGCTTGAATGATAATAAAGTAATGTATACATGTATAACAGCCGAAAAATCAATTGAATACTTCAATAATGATTTTTAATGGTATTTACTGTGGTCCAGATTGTGATATATTAATTTAAGATTTATTGTACCCTGGTGTTACATATTATATGGTGTTTGTTTGCATTTGTGCTTTTCTAAGTTTACTACCTAGCTCTCTTAGTCTTACAGTCAAATCTATGTTGGTAATGGGGTTGGTCCCATGATGTGAAACACCAGTGAAAAAAGCTAAATAAAAGTCTTGCTTGGCATGATCTTTTTGTTATTTAACTTTTTTGGACAAGATTCTCTTATTGTCTTGTATATGAGCTAGTTTGCGGGGGGGGGGGGGGGGGGTACCCTTATTAAGGTCTGTTAGATATAAAAATCTACAACAGTACACACATTAATGTTGTTATAGTCTCAGATCATTGTATGTTTATTGTCTAGCTACATACATAATATTGTATGCAGCATAAATAAAACAACATGGTTGATTTGTTGGTTTAACTTTGTTCACATCTAAACACTTAAGTACATCATTGTACCAGTGCAAGTGTTTATCTGTTAAATTCTTAAGATTATTTGCGGAAGGTTTAATTTACAGTCCACTGTCTAAATCAACACCCATTGAACGCCTGTGAAGAAATTCTTCTTTTATTAAAGGAAGAATCACTGTATAATTTATAAGTATTATAAAAAACCTTGTAAGGATTTATAACTGTAAATAAAAGTTGTAGATAAATTTTGATTTTGTTTAAATTCAAAACATTGTTGTCACTTTTAGTGGGTAAACATTGTGTGTAAATATTGACTCATTGATTTTTTAAACTAAGGTTTTTAAGTGCAAATTATGTTTTTGTATAAAACATGGTATAAAGTTGCATTTTAAGATATCATACAGAACAGAACAGAACAAATATTTTATTACTTGACTTGAGCCAAGGCTCATCATCATTTTTACATAATATAAATATATACATAATTTAATGCGACATGGGAGTAAGCATAAATAAGTTGAATACAGAGAGGTTTTGTTTATTTTAAATGTCATTTGCTTTGTGAACAAGATTGTCTCTAATTATGTATAGATAATAATACAGTAAGAATTTTATTGATTTGACAATATTTTGACTTATATAATATATAATTTGCTATCTAGGGTAAACTATGATTTAAAAAAAAAAATCTACTAAAAATTTAAAAGAAATACTTGACAGTTACCATTGTCCATCTGTTAAAAAATGGAATTGTCACTTGCTCTGTGTGCATGAATTTTGATGCATACCAAAGCACTACGTTTTTCTATATCCCCCATGCAATTGTTAAACTGGTTCCCATTCCATGTTGCAGTGCAAGTCTATGTAAGTTCAGTTTCCATGAGTACTTTCAGTTCTTTGATAATGTTTTTGTATTTTTAGGTGAAACTTCACGTTGAAATCAGCTTCTTCGAGATTTATAATGAAAAAATACATGATTTATTAGCTTCATTTAATAAAGAGAAAAAAGTAAAGAAAGCCACTGTAAGTTATTTCAAAGAATTCTTTATACTTCTGTGTCTTGAAAAAAATGTTGGGAATACCTGAAGAACTTAACTTTGTTATGTTTTGGGTTTGCATGAAAAATACTGAAAACAAATATGCTCATTTTAATGTGACCGAATCTACATTTAAGAACATACAGCTGGTAGTTTTCATGAATGCACATTTCTGACCTATTTTATTCTTCCCTGCTACAATATCAAAATCATACCCCACCCATACAACAAAAGTAACTAATTTTCCAACCAATTGCAATTCTTCATTCAAGTGTCTTGAGTTTCCATCACAAATATTTTATTGCTTTCATTGATATATATATAAATAGGCCTGGAACCAGGGTTATAGATAAAAGACACCTAAATAGATTACTTATTACATGTTTCATGCTATCTTATATCAGTAGTATTCATACTGTGCAGTATAGTATGGGTGTGTCAACATTATTGCTTAATTAATTTACCACCTTTTATCAATCATACTAATTAGCCAACCAGACCAGAACTGATTTAACTATTACAGTTTCCTGCTGTTAATACCTTCCTTAGCTTATCACTAAATAGCATTCTTGGATATATAACATATTTATGTCATATTCGATGTACTATGGTATACATGTAATATATTTGTCATATCCATGTGTTGGCCATTCAAAATAATTGTTTGTTTGCCCTTTACTGATTCTTTTAATGAATTTAACCTTCACCTATCATGAAAATTTACTTCTGTCTAAAAGCATTCTATAACCATTAATTTTCTGGAGAAAAAAATTCTCCTGATTTTGCAATACTTTTCTTGAGTTGGCAGGATTTTTTGCAGGTCGGTTGGAAATGGCAAAATTTTAGCCTCACTCTATGCAAAAAAACGGTGTACAAAACTTACTTTCTGGCTTTATCTACAAATGTTAAATTATCAGAATATGTTGTATTTACAGTTACGTGTAAGAGAACATCCTGTCCTGGGACCGTATGTCGAAGGTTTATCAACGTTTGTCGTTAATTCATTTGATGATGTGAATGGATGGATAACTCTTGGAAATAAGAATCGAGCAACTGCCGCGACGGGAATGAATGATAAATCTAGTCGGTCACACTCTGTGTTCACTATTGTACTTACGCAAACTAAGGTATGCTAATTTTTGTACATGCTGTTTATATAATTATTTGATACTGTAGAACTGGTTTTATTCACGAATTGAATACCTCGCAAATTTATAAATGTCGCAAATAAATGCTGAGTTTTATACACTTGAAAATGTGTATGTCCGAAAATACACAGCTTAAGTCAGTAATAGTATCTTATCATAGAATAGTCAGTTTAGTTAATCTGTTGAAAGCAATATAATTTATTAACTATCAACTATAAAGTTTGTTGACAAAGATTGCCTATTTTTAGCTCACATGAGCACTTTGTGCTGAAGGTGAGCTTTTGTGATCAGTCTTTGTCCAGCATAGGGCGTCGTGCGGCATCAACTTTTACCTTGTGAACACACTAGGGGCCACAGTTTTAGCTAATTTTCACAAAACTGGGTCAGAATGTTAATATCGACAAAATCTCGGACGAATTTGATATTGGGTCATTTGGTGTAAAAAACTAGGTCACCAGGGCCAATTAAGGGAAAACCTTGTGAACACTCTAGAAATCACTGTTTTAATTGGATCTTCATGAAACTTCGTCAGAATGTTTATTATAATGATGCGTAGTCAAGTTTGATAATGGGTCATCTGCAGTCAAAAACTAGGTCACCAGGGCAAATTGCTGGAAAACCTTGTGAACACTCTAGAAGTCACCATTTTGAACACTAGACTCTAGAAGACTATAAAATTGGTAAATATTAAGGGTAGGAATGTAAAAAAATGATTGTTTTATGATAATTCATAATTTATAAGAAAGATTTTGTTGAGGTAAGTTTTCGTGCCTTGGATTTGGCATCTAAAAATTGAGTTGGTCGAGTAGCTGTGACACAACTATTTGATGTGGTGTTGGCTAGTTTCACAGGTGTGGCTTTGGTCTGACTGTAATAGGAATGATTTAATATTTCAGACAGAAGTTTTGGAGGGACAGGAGCATGATCACTCCATCACTAGCAAAATCAACCTTGTCGATTTAGCGGGGAGTGAGAGACAGTCTCATGCTCAAACATCTGGAGAGAGGCTCAGGGTAAATAATATCTTGTCTTTTTCTTTTTGTGATTGTTTCTTTCAAGAATTTAATCATTGTTTACAAAACTTGAAATTGATCTGAAAACTCAAATCTCAATTTTGTGTTTCATCTTCTCAAGTTAGGCCAACCTTAAAAATATTTGTTTGTGGTAACCCTTCTCAGGAAATTTTCAGTGTGTAGGTATGTAGAACTTTTTTTTACAATTTATTTTTTATATTGAAGCCAAAATACTTGTCAGATTGCTATTTTTTATCTAAAAAGAATTTTTATCCGAGAGGCAAAAAAAGGTTGGGGAGGGGCCTTTTGAGTAGGTAGTGTTACCCGCATTGAAAATAATATTTTTCAAGGATGGCCTTAGTTACTGTTATGAGAAGTAGATGTATCGTTTTATAGCATTTCCTGTATACAAACTGATCAAAATGATAACTTGCTATGTGTGTAGAAGGCCATGATTCCTGGTTGCGGCAGATAATACCCTTTCATAAAAATTTGACCACAATGTCGATTTTCCTCCATATGTGTGGAAGTTTCTGGTTCTAGTAGTAGGGTAAGTTGGTACTTGTTACATTACCGATCAGGAAAACTGGTTATAAATGTGAACTGTATATTACTGAAGATTTGTTGAAAAATATGCATTAAACCCGAATAAATATGGATATAAAACAATTTACAGTGACATGTTGTTTGAAGCAGTTGACTAGTTTTTACTTTAACACAATTTGCCTTTCAGGAAGGTGCAAATATCAACAAATCTTTACTAACATTGGGTAAAGTTATATCACAACTAGCGGAACAGTCCAGTCAGTCCAATAAGAGGAAAGAGATCTTTATACCTTACAGGGATTCCTTGCTAACATGGTTTGTATAGTTATAGTTTCTTTATTATTTTACTTAGAAAGAGGAGAAATCTAGCTTGTGTAGGAAAAGAGGAAGACTCTGGGAGCTGGTAAAATGGGAAAAATTACACGAAAAAGCAAATTTTCCGAATATTTACTATGCAAATAGAGGATATTTTTTGGGGGGGGGGGGGGGGAATGTAGTTTAAATGCTCACAACCAGTGTCACTTACTTAGTAACTAAACTGACCCTAAGTTTTTGTACTACCCAAACAGGATGCAGTTCTAGCTACAAAATGTTAAGTACAAAAATATTTGGGAAACAAATCATTCCTCCAAAGTGCTTATGGTATGTTTAAAAAAAAAGAGTCAAGAAAAGTTTACCAGGTGATTGTTATCAAGACCATTCTGTTCTAGACTTACCATACTTAGGGAATTTAGGGGATATTGAGTTGTTAAAAAATTCTGCTCATGTGGGGATTCAAATGTACCATCTTTGGTCCAGGAGTTTGGAGTTTAACTGCTAGACCTTAATGCCTCCTTTTCTATACAGTATTAATACTATTTTATCTCATATCTAACTTAAAACCAATGAAAAAAAGGATACCACCAGTCACAGCTAGACAAATCCACTTGTCCGCGGGTAATTACAAGTAAAAATTGAAGATTTTTTAAATTGCTGTAGAATACGAAAAAATTCTTAGCTGGTAGTCCTGTTGGACGAGTAGCCTATATAAAAAACACTGTCAAGCCCTAGTTAGTTTACTATTTTCATGACGTCCTGCTTTCTTCATATCTGTTAACTTGATGATTTCTAATATTTGTATAAATACTTTATTTATGATAGGTTATTAAAGGAAAGCCTTGGAGGTAACTCTAAGACAGCCATGATAGCTACTATATCACCAGCCAATCATCATACAGACGAGACACTGAGTACACTACGTTATGCTCAAACAGCCAGATCTATTGTTAATATAGCGAGAGTTAATGAAGACCCGAAAGCTAAACTTATACGAGGTTTGTTCTCAGTACTTTATTGTTTACCCCTTTGTTAAATCCCGCCCCAGTGGTCTTGTAAAGAGTCTGTTTTAAGAGGAAATTGTATGTGAATGTATCAAATCTGATCCTGAATACCCTGTACATGTATTTGTTTGTTTATGGCAAATCTCATGATTTGCCTTAAATTAAAATTCAGGGATTTACGATTTTATGTACAGTCAAACCTGTAAACAAGGGCTTTCTCTGGGAAAGATATAATATGTCCTTTAATTATTGAGAGGTGATCTTTATTCGGAGGTCATTTTGTATTAAATTATTGATGACAGTTTTTTAAAAGAATGGCCTTTATTCACAGGTGAGCCTTTATTTGGAAGTCGCAGCTAACACACGGTGGGCTGTATTTATTTTCATAAATCCTTAAATGTTAATGGTAATATTTTTTCATGATGTTTTAACTGCAAATACAGTTAGAATTAGATACACAATGAAAACAGTCAGGTACAGGGTATACATGGTCAGTCTTTTTATGTTTTTTTTCTTCAGATCTCCGTGCTGAAATTGAACGCCTGCGTGCCTCTGGTTTATCAGGTAATGAGGAGATTACCACAGTTTGTATGATGGAGATATCGTCGCTAAAAGAACGTCTTCAGGAAAAGGAAAGAGAAATGGAAGAGATCACTAAATCATGGCAGGAAAGATTGAGACTGTCTGAAGAACGGAAACTAGAGGAAGCGAAACAACTGGAGGTATAAAAAGACTTGCTTTGTTGTTATTTTTGACTGCATGGAAATTAGGCCAGAAAATATGGTTATTACGTGTTAAGTGATTTATAGATTAATATGACAGATTAAAAGGCATCAAGGACATTCTTTAGAATGATTACATCAAATATTTCAGGTAATTTTTAGCACTTAACTTGTTGTAAGGAGCTAATGAATTTTGATATTGGTAATATATTTTGCTGCTTCTGTTGATAAATGATTGGGTCCAATCTATTATATGAATGACAGCAAATATCCCTTTAAAGGAAAAGGTAGCAATACATTTTGACCTTGAGACATTTCAACCCCTGATATATGTAAAATTGACCTAATTGATTTTCTGGATTAAGAATCTTGCCATGTTACAACCAGTAATGCCCTAACAAGCTATTTATAATAGGGATATCAACCGGAGTCCGGGTATCTGAATGTTCGGATCCCTTTCCGAAGTTCGGATCTGATGTTCGTATTAAAATACTACATTGTACCATTGTCTAAAATATGTACAAATGTTGTTGAAATCGACTGTCATAAAGTATTATTGAAGTGTCCAACACACAGGGTGCAATAAAGACGACGTTGTCATCAAACTTTATATGATGCCATTCAAGTATGACTACATTAAAATTATTTGACATGTTTTACTTATATATTACAGAAAGCTGGTGTCACAATGAAGGTAGATAACAGATTACCTAATCTAGTGAATCTAAATGAAGATCCACAATTATCTGAGATGTTGTTGTATAACATTAAAGAAGGTGAAACTATGGTTGGAAGGATGGGAACCAGTCAACAACATGATATACAGTTAAACGGGGCTCTAATTGCTGATAACCATTGGTAAGTTGATATTTAAAGGGGCATACCCTACAACTGACAAACATTCTGTGAAAGTGTAAAACTGTGTTAGATGTATATGTAAAACAATATATAAAAGATAATTGCAAGAAGAACTTGGGTCATAAAATGACTAGTTTAGGTACTAACCGCAAAAATCATAGCTATGAATAATAAATCACTTCCACCCAAAAATTGTACAACAAATTCCAAAGAGTTTCCGATCTTTTATGGAAACTAATATTTTTGTGATTTTATTTTTAATTTAATGAATTTTTGGCTGAAACTTTTTCGTCGGCTTTTTTCTTTACAAGCTTCTAATTTATCATCATTTTGCCTTGATTCTAGATGCACCAAGTTGTAGGGTATGCCCCTTTAAGGGCTTGGTAAATGTGGTATTTTACGGATTTCAGGGTTTGACAAAAAATTTCCAGGCTGCTTGTCCGGCTGGACGACCAACTTTGACTAGAATTCTAGTTAGTGCTGTGGCAATTTCCACTCGTTATTAAGAGTGAACAAGTGGGTTTATCGAGTCCAGTGTATCTTAGCATCTTGCTATCATTAGTTTATTATCATTTATATGCAGTAAAACACAGTTATAGTAAGGTCCTGTAGATCCTAATAATTACTTCATTTCCTCCATTCCTCTTTACGTCCATATCATTAAACAAAGGCATGGGTGTAAAAAAATCATCTATTCATGTAAACTACAACCCTCTAGTGAAAACTTTCTGTCATGAGCCTGAATTTCTTATCATGTCCTGTTGTGTGTACACAGTCCTGGATAGGATTGGTGTCTATTCTTTGTTTGTTTGTTTCATCGGGTTTAACGCCATTTTCAACATTATTTCAGTCATATCGTGGCAGGCAGTTATCCTTACCAGCTTTCCTGGACTTCATTAAGGCCTTAACCATTACTAACCACATTCTATCCGTAAGCTTCTGCCAAGCTACCCCACATTATTCAGAGGTGGAGGACAATTTAACATAGGATGTAATATCTTCTGTCAAATTTGTCACGAACAGTGCGAGCCTCGCCCGGGGTTCGAACTCACAACCTCTCAATCAGTAGGTCTATTCTTTACGAGGCACCATTCTGAAGTTATCAGGCTTTTTCAACTTTCACTTGTTCACTATGTTTTACTAAACTGTTATTTTCCATCCACAGTTCAATCAGTAACGTAGATACAGTTGTTACCATCAATCCTAATGGTGATGCTCCAACTTACGTGAATGGAAATCTGGTGACAGAGTCGACGACTTTACATCATGTAAGTATACCTGTGTACATACCTCATAGTCTGATAAAGTTATGACCTTAGAGGACAGGGTTTGAGATTATAGAACTTCAGATCGGTCTCTAAGCATAATGTTATTTTGTCCTTGTTTGTTCAAAAAGCCTGTGTTGAAATTATACTGTTATTAATCATACTTTTTTCTGTCAGCGTGATTAAACTAAATACATATTATTGACATTAAACACCGTTTGTGACCCAATAAATCTATGACATTGTTAAAAAATGTCTTATTAGCTTGCTGAAAGTATTGAAGAATTATTGAAAACCAGTCTTGATTATAAACGGTCATTATAGTGAAGTGGACGTATACTGAGGGTGATTCTGAAGTGAGATCACTGTATTGTTATAATATAACAAGGGTGACAATATTCCAGATATATCTGGAATTCAGATATCTGTCCTGAAAGAGCTATGATTTCTGAGCAAAATGAAAGTTACTTGATGAAAATATCTCAAGAAATGGCAAAGTTATGGTCAATTTAATCTACTCTGAAGGATTTTCTTTAATACAATATGAGTTAAATATAGAAACAGTTGAGGCTACGTATGATTTTCAGGATTTTTAATTTGGCTCTTGATGAATATTTTAGGGTGATAGAGTGATCCTTGGTGGTGATCATTACTTCCGGTTCAACCATCCACTAGAAGTGCAGCGAAATAAGAAAAACAAATCAAGCAATCAGAATCACGAAATTAAAGATTTTGAATTTGCTAAAGCGGAATTAATGAGAGTGCAGGAAGCCAGGTAATTGTTTATAACTTTTGTACAGGGTCCATGGATATAAAAATGAGTTTTTGTGACTGATGCAGGATTCTCAATGAGTTTGTGGCTAACAGGCCCAAAAGCTAAACTAACAGGCCTGCTGGGGGGTGGGGCAGGCATTTATAGACTCCTTTTTAAAAAATTATTCTTATTATGGGAACACCCACGGTGGGAGGGTTTGTGGGCAGGCAAGTGGTGTCCACAACAGTGTCTGCTCTGTAATTCAAACAGTTTTATTCGGATCTTCACAAATCTTGATGGAAATGTTTATGGCCATGAGATCTCTTGACGTATTTTGTGACCAGGTACTCTTGTTCCAGCAGTATTTTTAAAATTTTGAGATTCCTAACCTGTGCAAACTTGTCACTAGAGAACCCTGCGGAGGTAAAAGGGTATAAAACTTATAAATGTCTTCATCTTAAAAACTTATTTTCATTTTCAACTGAACCGTTTAAAAAATCCACTGACCCAGAATATTCCAAGTAATGTTGACAAAAAGTTTTTATATCAAGCTTTTCATTTTCGTTATGAGCAAAAAAAAATTGCCTGATAGTCTACTCATTGTTAAATTAGGGTTGCGTTGCTGTAATCTATATTAAGGATAGCCTTTATTCACAACTTTATAAAAATGAAAATTGAATTGCCTGTGTTTTTTTACTTATTTGCTTAATATATCCAAAGCATTATTTTTTTATTTAGACTGTTGTTGAGTAATTTCGTGGTAGCATTTATTGTTTAAGACAGAGTATCTGTAAATTACTGTTTTTATTATGATCAATGTATCCAGATATCAGGAAGCGAGGCAAACTGGACAGGAAGAAATGTTAGAAGAAGTGGAAAAGGCAAAGAAAGAGGCGGAGCTTAGATTAGCTGATCTAGAGAAAGTGATGGTAGGGTATTGATTTTAATCTTGACAATCTTTTACAACACTTAACTTTCTTTTTTATACTCCCGTTTGAAAAACTGGTCGTATTATGGGAACACCCGCAGTGTTTTATTCGGATCCTCACCAAACTTCATGGAAATGTTCATGGTCATGCGATCTCAGCCAAGTTAGATAACCAGCCCAATCGGCCTCGGCACTTCTGAGTTATGCCCCTTGACGGGCGTATTTTGTGACCTGGCACTCTTGTTTAAGATTCTGAATTCATCTTTAGTTAAATAGCATCAGTTCTTTCATACTTGGTAATCATTTCTACTCCTGTGCTGAAAGAAACTCTTGATGCTGCAGAAGAATCTTTACCAGTCATGTAGACAAATCTCACAAAGTCATTATGTTTGTATATTTGGTATTATTTACATGGTTACAGAGAGAAGAGAATGCGGAAAAGATCAAAGAACAAGAAGAGGATATCTTTAAGCTGAAGAGACAAAAAATGGTCAGTTGTTAATCTTATGTTATTTGTATGAAATGTTGTATTAAAGTTTAAAAGGAGATTAAATTTAGTTTCAGTGGGACCTGCCTCCATGGTCGAGTGGTTAAGGTCTATGACTTCAAATCACTGTAACCTCTCACTGATAGAGGGTCGTGGGTTCAAGGCCCGCCACCGACCATGTCTTTTTGTGAGAAAGTACTGGTTCTTACCAAGAATGGTGATGAGGCGAACTGTCTGCCTCATATGACTGACTGTTGAAAAGGGGCGTAAAACTCGATATAAACAAACAAACAAGCAATACAAAAACATGAAAGACAATATATTTTAGTAGTAGGTCAAATTGCAGACGTAGCTTTGCAGGTTTTAAAATGATCGCAGAAACCCAACTGGACTTTAGTAAACAATAGATGTTATTTTTACTGACGTATTACAGATGTTAGAACAAGAAGTTATTGCTGGAAGAAAAAGGCAGCAACTAGAAGCAGAGGCTGCATTGAAGGTATACATACACAACATTACATTGTTTTATATCTAACCTTTGTATTGTTTATACAATCAAATCTGTGTTAGCAGCCACTCTCAAATATAGGTCACCCTGTGAATAAAGGCCACTCTCAAATAAAGGCCACCCTGTGAATAAAGGCCACTCTCAAATAAAGGCCACCCTGTGATTAAGGACATTCTTTTAAAAACTGTCATTGATTATTTAAAACAAACTGACCTGAATAAAGGTCACCTGTCAATAAAGGCCACATTTTGTCTTTCCCAAGTGTGGCCTTTGTTTACGGGTTTGATTGCATACATACCTGGAATAAATATCATTTTATTTTCTTAAAATGGCTGAAAACATAAAGTAATCATTGGAATTATTAACTGTTTGCTTCCAAACCACTGCCTGAAGTCCAGAATACTATAGTAATTGAAATGACTTTTTGAGTTTTTTGGAGGGAGGTTTTATTTTATATATTGTTTTAATTATGTTGTAATGGTTCTTGATATTAAGATATGTCAATATAATAGAGTTTAGTTCCTAGAGTAAAAAAGAAACAACAGCTGTACATTGGGAACATTATTATTAATGGGAATGAATCTATGCAAGTCTTCTAAATATCTTAATCTATAATTTGATTAAATTCAATGAGAAAGTTTTCAGGTTTTTGCCAGAAATTCCTGTTTTTCACAGGTCCAGATCGTATTGGTTTTTATTGTTTCTGCAGCGCCAAGGTTAAGTTTATTTTCAACTTTAACCTAATGCAATTCTTCTAATCAATGTACAGTGAACTAAGTATGCTTGTTAATTTGTATCTTATTTTAAAATCTTTTTATGAACAGGCATCAAATCAGGCTGTGACTGTGAGATCTAGAATTGTTGATATGTTGGAGGCTCAGATGGAGAAAGAGTCGCAGAAATTAGCCGAGTTAAAACAAAGGCGTAAAGAATATTCGAGACAATTAAAAAGTCCAACTACAACCATGGTAGAAGTTTCGTCAGGTAATTAAGCTTATGTTTTCCAGTCTTCAAACTTATCAACTTTCACCAATGTATATTTTTTAAGTGTTAGCTTTGTTCTGTAGATAGAATGTAAGATGACTTTACTGTTGATATTTGTTTTAATTATGATGTCACATAAGGTATACAGTTAGACTTTGAAATTATGTCCACTTTTAGAATAATGATTTTAATGTCAAGGTAGACTGATTCCTAAATTGAACTACTTTGGAGATATTTTAAACCAGTCCAAAAATGTATGATCATTATAAGATTGTCTTTAGTTGTAAAAATGCTTCAGAAGTATTTTATTACTCATTTTATTATTCATTTTATTTCATTGAATTTTGTTATTTATTTATCTAATTACTTTGAATATGAATTTTATTATTTATTTATCTAATTACTTTGAATATGAATTTTATTATTTATTTATCTAATTACTTTGAATATGAATTTTATTATTTATTTATCTAATTACTTTGAATATGAATTTTATTATTTATTTATCTAATTACTTTGAATATGAATTTTATTATTTATTTATCTAATTACTTTGAATATGAATTTTGTTATTTATTTATCTAATTACTTTGAATATGAATTTTGTTATTTATTTATCTAATTACTTTGAATATGAATTTTATTATTTATTTATCTAATTACTTTGAATATGAATTTTATTATTTATTTATCTAATTACTTTGAATATGAATTTATTATTTATTTATCTAATTACGTTGAATATGAATTTTGTTATTTATTTATCTAATTACGTTGAATATGAATTTTGTTATTTATTTATCTAATTACTTTGAATATGAATTCTATTATTTATTTATCTAATTACTTTGAATATGAATTTTATTATTTATTTATCTAATGACTTTGAATATGAATTTTATTATTTATTTATCTAATTACTTTGAATATGAATTTTATTATTTATTTATCATATTACTTTAAATATGAATTTTATTATTTATTTATTTATTATATTATGTAAAAAATTGTTTATTTAATTTATTTAAACCTCAACGTTTCGGCCATATTGGCCTTCATCAGGATTGATATCTAATTACTTTGAATATGAATTTTATTATTTATTTATCATATTACTTTAAATATGAATTTTATTATTTATTTATCATATTACTTTAAATATGAATTTTATTATTTATTTATACAATTACTAGTACTTTGAATATGTTTTGGTTGTTTCATTGCCCTTTCAATAGTTTATGTAAGTAGAATCTGTAACTGATCTAATTTATTCTTGACACAGCATTCATTGAATCATTGATTCACTGAGTGACTTGTCTGTAACATCATGATTTAAGACGTGTGGATAGTTGGTATTTCTTAGTTTCTGTTTGGTCTTAAAAATGAATGATTGATATTACTTCAGGGAAGATGGATTTGTACAAGATAGCTTTACAAGTGAGAGAGGCAAACAAGATAAGCCAATATCTGAAGAAAAATACAGTAAGATTTTATGTACAGTATGTTAAAGGATTTAATAAATATTTAAATGCTGTGTTTATTTTCTGCTGCACTTGCTTATGTCTTCCTACATGTAGAAAATAAGCATAAGGTAGTAGTTCAAATATGTTGATTTAAGGAATTTAATTGCCCAGTTTTGTGGAGACTGCATTTGGTAGGGTTGTCACATTTACTATATAAGTGTCGGTTTATTTTATGTAGTGTGTCCGGGGGTCAGTCGGATTAAGTTTGCTCAGACGGACCATTACACTTGTCATCGGGGATTTATTTCGGGAAAATAGGGGATTTTGACATAACTTGTCACATGTTCACAATGATAGGATGGTATCTTGGGATGTAGATCCATGTTGGTAGCTCAAAGTTCAAGGTCACACTTTGTGGTCAAAGGTACAAAATCAGTCTAAAACAGCTTTTTCAAATGATTATAACACAATTTCTTCCAAACATGTTACCCTTTGGCTTCTAGTTTGTATTTCATTTTCACAAGAGATCAAAACAATGTTGGTCCTTAGTGATTATCTGCCCAGTAAGCTGTTAATTGTTATTTTCTATCTGTATAATTTTGTGATTTGTATCCTGAGTTATGACCCTTCTAAAGCTTTTTCTTGTTTTTTTTTTTTATTGGAAATTTAAATCTTGATTAGCATTATGAGTATCAACCATTGTAAAGAAAGAATATGAAAGAATATTCCGGATACTGTGGAATCATTAATTTTCGTTGGGGATTTTCTTTCGTGGATTTCGTGGGTCGGCTCATCCACGAAATCAGATCCCCATGAATTCAAATGCAGAGATAAAGCATTATTTTTAAAGATCAAAATCCCCAAATTTATTTCCAATGAAAAAGCCATTTTAGTAAAAATCATGAAAATTTAGCCTGACGAAAATAAATGAAAATACAGTATGTTCAGATTTATCTGTCCTGAAAGAGCTCAAATTTATTTGATGAAAATATCTCAAGAAATGGCAAAGTTATGGTCAATTTAATCTGCTCTGAAGGATTTTCTTCAATACAAACATAGTTAAATATGGAAATAATGTGGTTGAAGGCCTCTTGTTTGGCAAAAATGGTCAGCCACATATGATTTTCAGGATTTTTAATTTGGCTCCATTGACATCCCTAAAGGTAGTTATGTTATCTTTGTTACAGACATTCAGTAGAGAAGATTTTCTGCATGGTGAAGAAATGAAGACAGTAATAAAAGTAAATAATACAAAGTTAAATGTATTCACGCATTGGTCATTGGAGAAATTTGAGGAAAAATTGATGCAAATGAGAGATGTTTACCAGGTATAGTAAATGTTTGATGATTTATTTAATGATTTTTATGTGCAAATACGACGGAATGTAAAATTATTGAGGCTGCTTGAAACATGAGTTACTGTCAAGCCTTGGTTAATGTATTCCTTTTTGTTGGTTTAAACGTCGGCCCCAACTTCTGATTTTCAGAGACGCTTTTTCACTACCCCCATCCCAACTACTGGTCCAAGTACTGTGTTAAGAAATTCACAGGAAACGGGTGAGATGTGAATCGGAACCAGAAACCAGGAAAAACTATTTGAAAAGAGTATGGATATAAATGCCTGGGTCTCTTGTATCTTGTCTCCCCTCCCTCTAAGGTGGCCCAGAAATGACAATAGCTGGGCCATTAAACATTACAACAGATAAAGTAAACTTACATACTCCTTTAAATACAGCCCACTGTGTAAACATTGGTCAATCTTTAGAACAGATTGTTTAACTGATCAAATAAATCTCAGAAAACTGAGTAAGGCTGGTGTAGACCTTAGGATATATGTGTAAAAATCCCAGATCATAAACATGTACTGAAAAAGTAACTTACTTAATTCTAGGATCATATGAAAGATAGTCCCTAATTTTTACATTTTCTTGCGTTGATTTACAGAATGAATCTGACAGTACAGATGATGATGAAGTTTTTAATGATCCTGAAGACCAGTGGGGTAAAGATTCTTTTGTGATGACACCTACATCTCCCAAGTATGTAACCATAGTATCTGTCCATATCAATAAGATAGTGTTTGTTTTACCAAATGTTTTTACTATCAGTCAGATACTTTATTCTTATTTAAATACACACAAAGTGTATCTCGATTAGCCATCAGGAAGATGAAATGGTCACGAAAATGAGTTTTTAGTGATGAGAATTAGTTTTGTATCTGGATGTGTTCTTATAATTATATTCTTTTTCTTTATACAAGTGCTGGTAGTTGACCTGCCTCCGTGGTCAAGTGGTTAAGGTTGCTGACTTAAAATCACTTTAACCTCTCACTAATAGAGGGTTGTAGGTTTGAGCCCAGCTACCGACCATGTCTCTTTTATGTGAGAAAGTAGACAGTTGCTTACGGAAGATGGAAGTCTAGTACTGGATCTTTCTAGGAACTGTCCACCCTTATATGACTCTGACTGTTGAAATTGAATAGGGGCGTAAAACTCAAACAAACAAACTAGTAAATGATTTATGAGGGTATGTTTTCATGTTCGAGTTTTGATGTGAGTTTGAGATTTTTTGATGTTTGTTGTTTTAGGAATGGTGAAAGAAGATCTGTTGCCTCGCCAGGTTTAAGACAAGCTTTAATGTCCAGTATGTCTAGTATGAACAGTAGCTGGTATAAACAAGGTTGGTACATAATTGTTATCCTCTTCAATTAATCTTGGAAAACAAGTGTTTGTCTACGAAAACGAAAAACTGGAAAACTTGGGTGGAAAAATATTTCTGTCAAATTTGCTAAAATGATATTTGGGATGAGGGTTATTGAATGAGTCAGTTTGAATATGTGCAAATCAACCATTTTTAAAGAAAGACCTAGTTTATTTATTCTATGTGGTTTATCCATATATGTAAATCAAGAAAAAATTTGATTTATTATTATAAGATATGATTTTGATTGATATTTATTTCAGGTTCAGTGAGTAATGTAGACAACTGTACAAGATGTTCCGTGCCTGCAGCAGCCTCATTGTGTAAAGATATACTGAACATTACACTTAGTTCCATAAAATGTAAGTCTCCTGTTACATGTGGTCCCAAGGTTATAAAACTTAGAATCAGTCTCCTAGCTTAAATCTGTTCAAATAAGATTTTGAAGTTAATTATGACCGGACAATATTGATATAATTGATACATTAGTTGGAGAGAATAATATTAATAGTTACAGGGTCAGTTACTATCCCTGTAACGATTATATCACGCTGACTACCTTCCTCGTCATCATTTCCAAGAAAAGCCTCCATTACAGATCCAATATTTAAATATAAATGGTTACATTACTGACCTAATATATTCTGTTAACCTAATATAGGATATATTAGGTCACCACGTGATGTCAAATCATCCAATGACAGTAGCGTATTTTGTAGTAGGCGTGATATATCTAAATATGTAGTTAAACATTAATCTGCTCAACTGTTTGAACCAGAAATGGAATTGAGTTTGAAGACAATGACAAGTGTTAATATCCTTGGGCCTGGGTCTGAGGTAATAAAACTTATAACATTTACATGTCTGTGTCAGAGTGGCATGTGGGGGTATTCAACAAGCCTGTGATAATTGCTTGTTTATCTACTCCATATTTCTACTGTTAGAAAATTAAAATTGGGTGTATTACTTTGGTTTGTTATATAAAGATGTATAAATGATTAGGGCTGTCACGATACGCCAAGAGTGTACCACGAAATATCGTGATACAGTGTTACTGTATTGTGATACGTATCACGATATTTTGCCGACTATATTGATGAAGAATTATAGGCTGTTATCCCATTGATTCAAATAGTCCAGGAGATAATGGAACTGAGTGACACAGACACAACAATTATAATGTCACACAATGTGATCAGGAGTGTGGAAATATCATATTTTTCTACTTGTCGCAGGACAAGTAGACCAAAATACTTTGTGGATTCATCCACTGTCTTAAATGAAAGGAATACAAACGAAAATCGGTACGCCATTGCTGTATCACGATACGATTTTTTCTGGCAAATATCGAGATACACCGGTATATCGTAACAGCCCTATAAATGATATGCTTATATGATATAATTGGTCTCAGACAGGTTTTTTTTTGGACCAAAATAAAATTCTTATTCATAAATACCAATTCAACTTTTTGAAATTGCAATTAATAATCTGTTTTTCTTTATTTAGTGTTTAATACCTTCAGTTAATGACTTTTATTAAGTGGCTAAAATAGGTATTTCTATTAGAAAGAAAATTAATCTATATGTGAAACCCATTTAAAACTACTTTACGGAAAGTAATTAAGGAGATTTGTCCTTGACCTTTGCGGAAGGTAATGAGATTTGTCCTTGACCTTCATGGAAATTACCTAAGTTTTTGTCATGTCAGACACTAAATAGTTCCTCCATTACTGGACCGCCACACTTAAGTCTCGTGAATTTTAACATTATGAGTAATCCTATATTACAGCATCTAGTGTAGAAGAGAGTATAGCTGACAAGGTGTTACGTAATTGTCTCGGCATCAAACTTTGTCTACATCAAGCTGAAAATCTTCCTGTCACCGTAGAAACCAATAACAACAGCGCAAGTCGAACAGATTTATTGCAGGTGAGATTGTCATGTTAGTCTAAGAATGCCATAAAAGATTCATCTGTTTGTTTAAGTGTCTACTTAGTGGGGGCGGCTTTGAAATCAAGAGATATGGCCTCTCTAGTAATCACTACCTGCTAACTGCTGTGTGTTTGAATTAAATAGTGTTCAGATGAATTTCAAATGTGAGAAGCTGTTCAGTTAGCTAAACGAAGGTTGGTGGTTCATATTGTTTTTGCTTCCTATTGTTATCAAACAGTTTTTAGTCCTGTAGAGATGATGCACAATTACTGGTACCAGGGTTTTTTACCAACAAAAGTGACGCTGATAGCATTATATTTTTTTTACCAGGTTTTCGCAAAGTGAAACCAGGTTATTAGAATGCCAAAAAGGCGGGCAAGGTCACTGTTAACTAATTGGCTGTAAATAAATCTCATATACTTCTTTTGGGCCATGTTTGTATCCTTAGACATAGTTTGTCAAACCTGTGGTGCCATTGCTGTGTTGACATTCTTGTGATACACAAGTAAATGCATGATTTTCATTTAAATCATCATTGCAAGAAAAATCTTCTGCGTTTGTATCAGCATGTACTCAACACAGCAATTTGATTCTGTCTCAGATAGGCCACACCATAAACTAAACCACAGATGAAGCCTAAGTGTAGAATTCTAATGTACTATGGTATTATTTAATTTCATGTGGGTTAAATTTAAAGTCTGTTGTAAAATTATTTGGTAAAGCTGTGAAAACCTGGTTTGGTGGCATTTCAGCGTTTCTTGTTAAGTTATATTTTTTTTCCTCTACTTGCATTATGAATATTCTATAAATTTGCATCTTTCTTGTAATCCCCCCCCCCCCCCCCTTAACCAGTGCCCAGCTTCTTTCCCTTTTCCTAAAAAATTCCCTTGAATACAAATGCTTTTAGCCTTTCTACTGACTATGATATACCATTTGCATGCATCCTTTGTTAAGTGAAGCTGAATTAAAGGTTACACTACTATTTCACAGATTTAATGATTTCCTATTCCAGGTAACTTGTATACAGATAACGAACCATTTCCATTTGTTATTGAACACCACGACAGTATGGACGTCAATGTTTCATACCTTGCAGTCAGCTTTGATACAAGATCTTCTCGGCAAAATGAACGATCAAGTTCGAACCATGGGGAGTCATATGGTTAGATTTATGCAGGTAGGTGTATAGCTAATCATTATTGTGAGGCTGTGGACCAGTGGTTAGTGAGTGTGCTGGACTTGTAACCATGGTGATAAGGGTTTGAATCCCAGTGTTGGCAGGTCATACCCTTCTAAGAAAATTTGACAAAAAATTGGAATTTTCTCAATATATGGAAGAGTTATTGCAGAAGGGTAAAGTAGTTCTGGTTAGAATACAGTCCAGAAAAAATGGTTTGGTGAACTGGCTGCCATAAGTACGGTACATATATCACACCTACTACAAAGTACTCTTCTGTCATTAGATGTTTTGACGTCACGTGGTGACCTAATATATCCTATGTAAGGTTATCAGAAAATATTTGGTCTGTAATGGAGACTTTTATTGTAAATGATAAGGAGGAAGGTAGTCTGCGTGATATAATCGTTACAGGGTTAGTAACTGACCTAATACGGGATGTACGGTTCTGTGGGCCTTGCCCCATATGGTTTTCCACAGAACCGTATATCCTGTATCAGATCAGTAAATAACCCTGTAACAATTCGAGGGCTCAGCGCAACACGGTCGTAACTTGTTCTTATTTCAATATGAGTTACAACACTGTTGCGCTGAACCCTCGAATTAGTACTATAACTGAAATAATGTTGAAAAACAGCATTTAACCCTTTAAAACAAAATCATTATTGCTGAGGCATAAAAGGCACTGATATAAGAGATCAATTACAAAAGTGTACTGTTTATATTTTCACTTGTAATATAAAAAAGGATATATCATGAAAATGTTGTACATTTTATTATGAATTTCAGGCATGTGAAGGGGACATAGAAAGCTTGCTGGAAGAATCAGTGACTCGTGTATCTGGATGTATTGAACATGTATGTAAACTTGCGGGGGAACTGGCACTAGCTACTGATACAGTCATGTTGTACTTTGAAACCACCTCATCGGAAAATTCTGATGATAATGTGGTAAGTTCATAACATAATTGGATGGGTGAACGTTTTTCTTCATGTACTGGTATTTAAGTTTTCCCGTTATGAAAATTTTTAACTGTCATTCGTTTTGGCTAGGGATACAAATGCCCGGTTGGTCAGGCGGTCGGTCTATCAGTCTGTTTATAATCATTTCCGCTCTGTAACTTCATCATTCATCGGAGGATTTTAATATAATTTACCACAAATGTTAACCACCACTAGACGCTGTATCGCGCGCAACTCCCATGGCTGTAACTCCAAGGTCTATGCAGCATGTTGGGGTATTTGTCACCTTGTGACAGCTCTAGTTTATGAACAGATCTGAAATTATGTAGAATTGTTTCTTACAGGTGAATTCTGACATCAATCAGGCATTCTTCAATGGATGTGAGATGTTCATTGACAAAACTTTACAAGGTGCTTTGCGAACCATTGACGAGTTTGAAACAAGATCTCAAGAACTGGCAGACTGTGATGTATCTAATATTGTGAGTTGTTAGACTTATATTCCTGATTACCTGAACATGTGTCTGCTTATATACCTTTGCATGTCTGTCCACAAACCACAGTTGCTTGGCTCTCTAAACATGTATATGAATATTAGATCTATTACATATAGTGAGCCAAGGACTGTTTTTAATTTGCTCTGTAGCTATTATTGTTTTAAATGCTAAGCCATTTGTGGATTCCAATCAAATTTGTCATAATTTGAAAGCAAACTGAAACTTCATTTATGACTTTCTTGAGTCAAGTCAGTGTTTAGAAGGTCAAGGTCACATCCGTATTCTTAAGACGCCTCCGTGGTCGAGTGGTTAAGGTAACTGACTTCAAATCACTGTAACCTCTCACTGATAGAGAGTCATGGGTTCGAGCCCCACTACAGACCATGTCTCTTTATGTGAGGAAATAGGCAGTTGCTTACGGAGGATGGGATCAGGTGAACTGTACGCCTCATATGACTCTGACTGTTGAAAAGGGGCATAAAACCCGATGAAACAAACAATCAATCTTAAGACCTTTTTGTTGGATTACTTGGTCACCCCCCCCCCCCCCAAAAAAAAGGATATATACTAATAACAAAGTAATGATTTTAGGTACTGAAAATTTGCCATAACCATATTCTGGTGTGACTATTTATTGATATATTTTTTTGATGCATGAAACAGTTGAAGGTTGTATTCTCATTATTTACAGAACATTAATGATGTAGCACAGAATGTAGAACTTTGTGTCACATCCTGTAAAGACTTGTTGCTGAAATGTCAACAACTCCAGGTGAGCCATATAATCATTTTAGCACATGACTGATATTTTATTTATCAGTCTGTTCAAACTAGATATTAACTTTTTTTGCTACTTAATTCACCCATTTGCTATGACTTTATTTTTTTTCTTCCATTTTGTCGCTAGACTAAATATCATATTTATTAAGTTTATCCACAATTTTTAATGGCAGCTCTTAATTTTTTCCTAAAGGATTCTACTCAAGACAGACATAAAAAAATGATAATTATGTCATTGAAGAAATATTAAGAAATAACAATCTACCACAAAGTTTGTAAGTTTTCATTGATTGGGATATTTGTTGCCAATCTGGAGTTATATCCCATAAATTTCTATTGCCAATCTGAAATTATGTCCCTTTAAAACTGTTGTAGTGTATTTGAATTATTGAAGAATTAAACGTCTTATGTTTCAGATTAAGTTAGACATGAGTACGTTAGAGAAATCACTAAATGGTCCAGTACAGTATTGTAGTGGTAACTATAGACGATGTCAGGCTCTTGTATCACACGTGAGCTCCATGGTGGAAGGTGTGAATCTGCTACTACAGTATGCTGAACCTTTAGTTAGTGGTAAGAAGTTATAGTCCTCACTTGAAGACTTTGTTTGAATAGACAGTGGTACTACTTTCACTTACCTTTAGTTACAGTATTAAGCAGGTAGTTAGGTTGATGAATGAATACTATCAAAACATGGCTGTAGTGAACTTGCATAATGATAGGCTATTAGCAAAGAATCGGGTATTATGATGTAAGAGTTCTTTCCCCTGTATAGACCCTTCTTTATGTTGTTGAAATGTTTGTTTGCGGTAAGCCTACCCAGTGAATTTAGAGGGTAAACAGGCAGGAAATATTTTCTATAACTATTTATTTTTTATATTTAACCCAAAATACATGTCAGAATGCTTTTTATATGCCCGTCAGAGACAGGACGTATTATATGAAACCCCATGGTGGGCTTCCAGCACATTGTCCAGACTCTAATTCAAATAGTGTACATCAGATCTTCACCAAACTTGGTCAGTAGTTGCATCTAGATGATATCAAGGTCAAGTTCCAATATGGATTATTTAGGGTGAAAAACTGGTTCACAGGGTCACTAAGTGCATTTTAAACATTCAGCATAATAAATATAATGCATCATTTATCCCTCAATGCATTATCTCCAATGGCACACGTTTCGGGCGTATATTGCTCCGACATGCGGCGCTCTTGTTTTGTATAAAAAAAAAAATTACCCAAGAGGCAAAAAAAAGATGAGTAGGTAGCGTAACCGCTAACAAAATATTTTTAAGGATGGCTTTACAAACCTGATTTAAGAGATTTATCATAATTTTTATTTTATTGTTTCTTATGTAGGAAAAGATTGGGAATTCCGAAAGTTGATAAAATGCTGTGAGATGGTGCAAAAATATTCTGGCGATGTTACGGAAGTTTCAGTACAAGACATTGACGCAGATTTGAAGCAGCCTAAGAAGTCAGAAGATACAGATGTGGACACACTGGAAGAATCTGTTGTAGAACAACTGGAATATGCTTCAGTTGAGGTTCAGCAATCAGTTGGCACTCTTATAGAAAGTGTCCAGAGAGTGATGGAACTAGAACGCGTGTCGAGTGTGTCTACTCCTAGAAGTAAAAGACTTTTACCAGCCCCAGGAAGTGGACCTGTCCGAAATGTTTCTAAAGATAAGGAAATGGAAAGTTGATGATCTTGAAGATAGTGACTTATTAACTTACACCTGATAGTCTAAAATTTAAGTACATCTCTGTTCTGGTGCTATATATTATGTCTTCAATTTTTGATGATTTTTCTGAATTTAATTGATAATGTTAGCTCATGAGTTATTGTAGTTTTAGACCTAATTTTAATTTCATGCTTATATAAGTGATGATGCTAATGACATAGTATCGTGAATATTAAGATCTAAATATGTGTTAGGAGTGTTAGGATAAATTATTTGCATTTGTTGTACATTTGTATATACATGCTGTGTTAAAAGTGTAAAAAACTACTTTTTTCAAGTGGCCAAGAATAAAAATATGAATGTTTGCCGTAACGCAACAAATCCGGAAAAATAACTGCGCCCCCAAATTTTTTTTACTTACAAGTCTAGATTTTTTTTTGTACAAAGACTGCAAATAGACATTTTTGATGAACTTGTTGCTTCAGTATCCATGTGTTAAATAACATGCTAATCTGTAAAACTAGTAAATAGGAATTCTATTAGGATGCATTTATTAAGTATTGGAACCAAGAATTAGATATTTTGTCACTTTGTTCAAACATGCACTGCCAGCATTTTGTGTATTGTAGGAAATTTGCCAGTATGTATTGTTAAGTAGCCATTTCTTGTATAATTATTATTATTTATGTGTATATATTTCGTGTAACATTATATTAACTTACTACTCAAGTTTAAACTGCGATTCCAATAAACATATCAAATATCACAATTTATTCACACATATAATCTCCCTCAGGTACTAGTGAATATTTGTAACCATTCCTTTTATTTATCATGTTTTCTCACTATTAAAATTACTGGATCTTGTATTAACCAATGGGAATGCTCCTTACAAAATCAAATGCTCTTACACTCAATGTGTACACTACGGTAGCGCTATGCACTGACCTGTGTTATTCTGCTCGGGGCATTATGGGTATTTGCAGGAACTACTTACAAAATTGAAATTATAAACAATAACATAGCTTGACGTCACCGTATGGTACACATTGGAGCCAAGCGTACTTCAACATTGCGTTTCATTGAATAATGAGTGTTATTGACAAAATCACAATAATAGAAATGGTACTACGTATTCTTTTTACATAACTAAACAAATTTGCTAATAACATACAACCGATATGGTTGTTTTGACATTTTTCATACTTCCGCGGAACTATACTTTTAGCGTATGTATAACTATCTAAATGTGGATAGTAATCAGTTTTATGTATAGAGGTTAGACAAACGTAGTGACGTCACGCTATGTATAGAACGTCTTACATTAATAAATGTGAAGCATTAAGCGTTATGATTGGTCATATTGTCTGATCTCTTGTTATTCATTCCTGACTCAAGTATTGATATTTTATGCATGCTGATTTTTTCTCATTTGTTTGTAATGAAATAAAATAGACGTTATCATAATTTCTATTTATCTGTAAATATTTTTTATAAACATCTTTAATATTGCGAGATGAAACTTTTTGGGGAAAAAAATCTCATGTTTTAAGGCATTATTAATATTATTACTTGATTTTCAAATAATTGTAATGAAATTTGATAAAGTAACTTTAAATAATGTCCACAATGTACTTTTAACCGTCTTGTTTCACTTTCGTACTTTTTATACGCCCGTTTACAGGTCGTATTATGGGAACACCGACAGCGTGCGGCGTCCACAACAGTGTTCGCTCTCTAATTCAAACAGTTGGAAATGTTTATGGCCATGAGATCTCGGTCAAGTTCGATAACCAGCCCAATCGACCCAGGCACTTCTGAGTTATGCCACTTAACACTTTGAAAAATGAATTTTGACGGGCGTATTTTGTGACCTGGCACTCGTTTGTATTATAAATAAGTTATTTTTTCTGTCCAAAAATAACATTTTGATATACACTGCTTTCTATGATAATTTACCACAATGTCAAGGATAACAGTCAAACCTGTGTTAGCAGCCACCTCTGAATAAAGGCCACCCTGTGAATGAAGGCCATTTTTTTAAAACCATCTCTGATAATTTTGGACAAAATGTCTTCCTAATTTAGAGCCACCTTTCAATAAAGGTCACATTTTGTCTCCCATGGATGACCTTTGCTCACAGGTTTCACTGTACATGTTTGTAACCTGGATAGAGAATATTCATATGCTATTAAAAGGGGTTGGGTATTATTTTATATTTTTGAATAGTCGGCTTGCTTAAGCTTCCATATTGGAGTCACTTAGTGCATAATCAGTTATTTATGTTAAATTATTACTGTATTGGTTACCATGGCAACATCTATTATTTGGGTTTATACTTAATGATAATACATGTTTCTCATAAGTTGATAACTATTACTTTCAGAATAAATCTTAATTACTAAATTTCCAAATAATATGACTTTATGTTATTTGTTAAATATCATATTTTAGTTTTTACAACTTGAACAGATTTATACAAATTAATATTCATTGTCACAATGTTAACATTGTCAGGATGTCAGATCATTATAATTATTTTGGAAACTGCCTAACTCATATATATTTACCAGTACTCAAAATTCTTTGAAATCATAAACTACTGTCTACATTGTAGAAACTTATGGTAAGGCTATTAAAAGAATGAGACGTGTTTACAAATACATGACCCAAAATATGTCAAGGTTCGTCTCAAAAATGAACATTTCTAAAAAAAATCCTCACCAAATTGTTTCATACTTTTGTTATTCGAAAATTTCGGATTGTCACATAAATAGTTTTTTTGTCTTACCACATGGTATGATATGTTTCTAGTTTATTTTTATAATATTGTATAAAGTTGTTATGTACATTAGACGTGCAATATTTGTTTGTATATGCTTAACCTATTATGACAAAATATAAAAATAAAAAAAAATATATAGACTCATTCTGTTTATAAATGGTTTTAACCGATCTTTAGCGAACTTGGTGACAGTATTGGTGGGCATAACATATTGGCCCGAGCCAGACCTAACATAGTGTCAGGGGCAGGTAATCAAGACTATATCCCCAGGCACTTATGGATAATGGCCCTTGAATTATCCAAAATTGGCTACATTAGCCTTGTCCACTCCTTTAGTTGAATGGTTTTAGTCCAGTCATAAGCAAACTTGATGACAATGTTGGTGGGCATAATACATTGGCCAAGTTCAATAATCAGCCAAGTCACCCCATGTACATCTGGATTATCACCCTTGAATTATTCAGATTGATGAAATTAATAATGGTGCCTTATTTATGCCCCCTTTTCGAAGTACAGGGGGTACATTGCTTTGCACATGGCGGTCTGTCCGTCCGTCTGTAACCAAACCTTGTATGTCCAGTAACTAGAGAACGATTTGACCTCGGCCCTTCGGATTTGGTTTGGAGGGTGATCATCTCATGTAGGTGACCCCTATTGATTTTGAGGTCACAGTGGCCATCAGTACAAAAACCTTGTCTGACAAATAACTAGAGAATGATTTGGCTTTAGGTCTTCAGATTATGGTTGGAAGGTTGGTCATTGCATGTAGATTAACCCTTTTGATTTTAAGTTCAATAGGTCAAGAGTAGAGGTGTTACTGTCCAGTTGGACGTTAGGGGGCATTCGTGTTTCAAAAACACTTCTTGTTTCTAAGATCTGGCATAATTTTTTTCTGTTAGCTAACTGACTCATTCCACATTAGACCTGATGTTCAGTAACTTCACAGATGTACAAATAGGTGATCTAGCTATAGAAGTGTACAGTCAAACCTATGAACAAAGGTCACCCTAGGGAAAGACAAAATAAGGCCTTTATTGACAGGCGGTCTTTATTTGGAAGTCATTTTATTCTAAATAATCCATGAGGGTTTTTAAAAGAATGGCCCTTATTCACAAGGTGGCTTCATTCCAAGGAGCAGCTAACAACTCAGGTTTAACTGTATTTCTCAGATCACAAGATTGTCTCGATCGGGATGTAAAATGTGCATGGTGAGACATATCATAGTGCAAAATGAACATGCATTTTTCTGCATTAAAATAAATTTCTTATTTTCAAAGTCCTTCGCCACTCAGTGTTCCAAACCTTTTGATGGGCGTACTATCATGTGACCTTTTGGCACTCCTGCAATGTGTACTACTGTTAAGCAAACAATTGTGGGATACTTTTATTTATATCTGGAGAGAGTATTTGAATTATTAAGAGCAGTCTTTTATTTGGATATATGCGGGAATTTTGAGTGCATACAATCTTTAGCTATCATGTCCGAAATGATTAAACCATTCAGAGAAGCCTTTTCTAAACTCAGATTATGTTCACATTATATACCAATAGAAGGGCCATATCCTTCCATGAAGGGGCCGAATCGAAAGTGTCTCGCCGTCACAAACAATCTAATTAGTTGAAAGGGGTCCACTTCAACTGGTCAGTCCATTCTTTGGAGTAAAGTCAAAATTCTACCAACGACGTTTTTCATAGATATTTCAGTTTTATATTATATTTGTATTACGTATTTATCATGTTATATAGTAGGTTGTGCAAGCTCGTTTTAATATAAAACTAATCTTACATCGACATATTCTCCTAACCAGCTTTCCTGGACTGTACTCTGACTGAACATTCTGTGAAGTGATGTACATGTACTAGTTTCCCTTGTATAGAAATCCATATGTCATAATAATGGAATAGCTCGCTGACGTCACCATAATTATATTATAATGACTATTTTAAATATGTGGTACTTCATCTTGTATTATGACAATATACCCACTTTCCTTTGTACGTGTATACATATCTTTTGCAAAACATTGTATTATTTGTCTGAATCGTTTAAAATAAAGCTTGTCATATACACCGAGGGTTCAAAATCTAGCTCATTACAGGTTATAAATACTGTGATTATTATTGGTTGAAATATCATGTCAATATCTAGCTCGATTTTGCGACTCAATAAGCGTCATCATCAGCATGAGACACATATTCAAAATCTAGCTCATATATGTAAATAGCGCGATTTATATTATTCCTAGTTGAGAACATGTATATCTCAGGTAAATTAAAGCAAAATGGAGGATCACGCGACAATAAATCGTCTTGTGTATAAAGTTGAGTTCTTCAATGAGCGACCCGCCTCAGTGATCGAGTGGTTAAAGTCGCTGACTTTAAATCACTGTAACCTCACACTGACATGGGGTCATGGGTTCGAGCCCCGCTACCGACCAAGTCTCTTTATGTGAGAAAGTAGGCAGTTGCTTACAGAGGATGGGAGTCTAGCTATTACTGGCCACATTCCCAGGAACTATGATCCGATGAACTGTCCGCCTCATATATGACTCTGACTGTTGCAAACAAAAGCATGTTTATTCTCCGGAGTAACCTCGCACCAACAACATGGGTCACTCGATAACTCTTCCAGCTTTGACGATGGGGGAAGACCCAAGGCGTACACAAGAATGGAACCAGAAAGAAGCAGGACAGCATGTATTTTGTTAGTGTCAGGTAGGGTTTGATGGGCTGGTGACTACTAGTCAGAGACTATAACCAATTGAGCACGGAAGCCCCTGACACACGTTTTTGTACGATATCTGTGCCCGATATTGCTACTCATTTTCCTAGAAGCAGAAAAAAATAGTTCACCCCCTGAAATTACAACTCTTATCATATTTCTTTGGGATGACATTGTGCATTAACCATAATATTGACAGATGTTTATGTTTCTTTGAAATCAAATGTTGTGTTTTAGGTTTAATGCTTTTGTTTGTTCCAACAAGAAATCATTGCCACTCAAACATTGTTGATCACATCCATCTTAAGGACTTGGTCCAACTCATTTGATTCTTCCTCCTAAGCAAAGATGTTCACATTTTGTAATCTCCCTACAATATTTTGCGTAGCATTGGCTAAATATTGTATTGTTAAGACCAGCTAGGGCACAGGGTATGCACTGTTGCAAAGGGGTTTGCCACGAAAAAAAAATCAAAAATTTTTTTCCCCCATGTAACCCATATATATATATTTTTTTTTTCGTGGCAAACCCCTTTGCACTGTTGGTCTTAGTTTGTACATATGTATAAATATATAAATATATTTTTCTTCATTAAAATGTTAACTAGAAATGAATGCTTACTTTTCAAAATCAGATCGTTTACTACTCAAAGTATCCTTAACCTTTTGATGGGCGTATTTTGTGACATTTTGGCACTGTTGTTTACTATTGTTTAAGCAAATAATTATGGTATACTTTATTTAAAACGGAAAAGAGAAAATTTTACTCATCATGCAAGAGCAGTATTTTTTTGGGATATATGCAGAAAGTTTGAATGCAAACAATATTAAGCTATCATTTCAGTTAAAAAATTAGAGAAGCTTTTTCTAGACTCAGATTATGTTCACATTATTTAACTATAGAAGGGGGGCATCCTTTCGGGACGGAGCCAAATCGAAAAAGTGTCTCGCCGTCACAAGCAGTCTAGTTAGTTGGACTTCAATATATGGCGACATCTAAGTGGATTTTTTAAAATGTTGAAAGATATCCAATTTAAAATGTCAGTCCATTCTTTGGAATAAAGTCAAAGTTCTACCAACGCCATTTCTCAAAGATATTTCAGTTTTATATTATATTTGCCTTACATATTTATCACGTTTTATAGTCGATATTGTACATGAGCGTATGTTTGTGATATTTATCTTGCACAATTAATAAAACATATCTTATCTTACAGTGCTCAGTATGTTCACCTAACCAGCTTTCCTGACTGTACTCTGATTAAATGATGTACTAGTTTTCGTTATATAGAAATCCATGAGTCATAGCAATGGGGTAGGTGGCTTGTGTCATCATATACTAACTATTTTAAAGTACTTGTATTAAGTGTCCACTTTCCTTTGTAGATCTTTTACAATACAATGTATTTGACTTGTCTGAAGCGTTTATAGATTAAGCTATACTGGTGAATTTGTCGTATACACCGAGGGTTCAAAATCTAGCTCATTACAGTTTATAAATACTGCGATTATTATTGGTTGATATATAATGTCAATATTTAGCTCAATTTTACGACTCAGTAAGAGTCATCATCGACATGAGATACAAGTTCAAAATCTAGCTCAAAGCTGTCTATAAATAACCTGATTTTTACTGGTTAAGATTTAAGTTCAAAATCTAGTACATACCTGTCTATAAATTGCTTGATTATTACTGGTTGAGGTTTTAGGTGAATATTTAGATCATGGTTGTAAATAAAAGCAAAATGGATAATCACGCGACCAATAAATCTAGAAAGCTTTTGCCTTGTGTATATAAAGCTGGGTTTATCACTGAGCAAATCATAGTAACCTGAATTCTCATCGATAAAACGTCCGTATTGAGTTCAGCGTGCATAATATTCTCCTAGATCTGTCTGTATATACATATAATTCTACAAATATGGCAACCACTTCAGTCTTGAAGGATTTAACGATGGAACAGATAAAAGAGGTAAAGCTGAAAATTTAGTTGTTTCATTGTACGAAGAATGTAAAACGTTATCTGCAAGTGTGAGCGTTGTCTTTATTATAAATCTGCTGATTTGTAGGTACACGATTTGTATAAGAGTTCGTCTGTTATGTAGGGTGGGGGTGGGTACGATATACGCGTGTATTTGTAGATCTTACTATTGGTCAACAGGTTGAATGCCTAATTATTCTGATAAAAAGTACATCTTTAAATAATCTTAAGTGACTGGTTTTGTATGTTAAATTGTTTGTTGGTAGTCTGCAGAACAGACCTCGATATTATAAAACTTAATCAGTCTCCGAGATTATAATCTCAATTCCTTTCTACATGTAATTACGGTTGAAAGGTTAGAGCTGGTTAATGTTCAGGCCGAAATAAATATTTAGATGAATTATGCTGTTGAAACGATTTATCAATACTATCATTATTGTCGGATTACAATTTACTTAAAAACATTAAAAGACAAAATATGAGATTTGAGCTCGGCGACACAACTCAAGTTTTATAACCTCAGGGCCTGGCCTGTATTCATATATACACAGCATGTACTTGAATTGTTATTGAATAATGAAGTCAAACGTGTCGGTGTGTAATAATGAATATTTTATGCTGTTCACTACCTACGAAGCTTACGTATTTCTTAACACATTCCGTACATGTATATCGTGTGTGTCAGAGATTAGAGTCACGTGACAACTTATATATACAAAAATGTACATATTTTTTGTTGAATTGAAGAGAGAAGAGTGTAAACGCTAGATTACCAGTCTAGCTATCTATCTGTCTAGCTCTCTATTCACCTATCTTCTAACTAGAGATGCTTATACAGTAAAATCCGTAACAACCGGACTCCCTGTAAACCGGAATTCGAAAAAAATCGCACGAATTTCAAAATCCATTTTTCCGGAGAGCGACGGTTTTCAGGTGTTTTTTTTCTATAATATTAATTATACAATAAATAAAACATATTACAGTAAAATGAAATTATCACTCACTTTGATCAAACAAACGGGGACTTTTTTGAAACTTAAAATAACAAGAACAACTTAAACAAAACGTTATAGGTAGACGAATTACAAGAAGCATATTGGTTTATGTTTTTTGTATGAGGTAGCTTTTTAGCTCACCTGATTCATCAGGTGAGCTTTTAGGATCGATGAATGTCCGTCATCCGTCCACAATTAGTTTGTTTACACTCTATAGCGTCCACAGCTCTTCACAAATCGTTATCAAACTTGCTCACAATGTATATGGCCACAATGTCTCGGCTAAGTTCGATTATGGGCAAAATCGGATAATAACTTCTAGAGTTATGGGCCCTTGACTTAGAAAATTTGCTATATTTAGCTTGTTTACACGCTAGCGAATTCATTTATTCACCAATCCTAATAATATTTTCAGTAAATGTTTATAACCAAAAGATCTTGGACAAGTTCGATTATGGACGGAATCGGACCAGAACTTCAAGAGTTATGTGCCCTTGACTTTGAAAATTTACTATATTTTAGCTTGTTTACACTGTAGCGCATTCATTTTTTCACCGATCCTAATCAAATCACAACTTCAAGAGTTATGGGCCCATGGATTAGAAAATTTGCTACGTTTTAGCTTGTTTAACAGTATTAAACCTTCATTGTTGGTTTTGATCTCAAAATCTACGTAAACTTGGGTTATACGAGATGTAAACTATATTATCTGGCCATTAATTATGATAACTTTGTTCTCAGGTGAGCGATCAAGGGCCATCTAGGCCCTCTTGTTTTATAAAGGATATTGACCGTATATTCTATGCAATCCTCCATTAAGAAGAGTATAAAATATTTATATGATATGAGTAATACACATTATATAATGACAATCATGAGTATTTAACAAATGAATAAATTCATGTATATAGTTCACAAGCACAGGGTAATATCATACCCTACATCAATCAAATAGAATACACCCTAAATGTTAACTAATTCACCACAAATCTGAGCACTATCATACAACCACTTTGAACTTCAAATAGCCACACAACAACTTATCTAGGCAATGCCTTCATGATTTACTTGCCTGTCAACTATTAATAGATTCAGTCATCACCATTATCCAATCAAATGGCCAGGATTAGCCAAACTAGTAATAGACACTATACTATATACTCACAAACAGCTGTAACAAACTGATACTAATAAGTATAATTCTAGAGAACATAAGAAGGCCTCGGAAGTTTAACACTAAAATCACCTCTCCGGTCGTATTTGCAGCGTGGTGTTGCCTCTTTTGTGACGACATTTAAAATTTACAAGCATAACCCCTTGTTGCCTGACTGTTAATTGAGCTATAATTGCTAATGACATGCATATTTATCTTTACAGGCGTTTGAGAAAGCACGCGCAGAAGTTAACATACCAGGTGTTAGATTGGAGCTGATAACAGAAGAACATTATGACAAGGCACTGGAGTTCGCAAGAGATCATTTTTTGCCTAAAGAACCGTTAAGCAAGGCTTTTGGCGTTGGATGGACCGATGAACTTGAAATGTTCATGGTTGAAGTCCTTAAATTAAATATGTCGATCATGTTTCTTGACGAGAGCACTGGCGATGTGATAGCTTTTCGAACAACACGAATCGCGTTCAAAGACGAATTCTTCGATCCGAGTGCTTTTCAATCACAGGCATTGAAAGACCTGATTGATTACACCAATTATTGCGAGAAAAAGGCCGATTTCTTCGGACATTATGACATCACTGAAGCTTTTAACTTCCTGGCTCTTGCAGTCCACGAAAAGTACAAACGTCGTGGTTATGCAACACAAATCTTCCGAGCCGCCGTTAGTTTTGTCCGCCATTTTGGATTTGACACTACGTACATCAAAGGTGAAGGATCATCTAACTTTTCGCAGAAAATTTACGAGAAAATGGGATTTGAAACTTTGTACGAAAATATGTTCGATTCATGGATGGTTGATGGAAAGCAAAGAATACAGAATACTGGGGAACATAAATCGGTCAGAGCGTATGGCTTAAAAATCACACAAAATAAGTAAACAAATATAACAAATAATAACAAAGAGTTTGTTTATCCATCGAGACTGTTCTAGGCGAAAGTGTCGTCAAGATTAGTTTGATTAGAATTGATGTGAACCGAACGAACACATTGGTTTATACGTTTGATTATGAACACAGAATGTTGAAATGTCTGCACAGATTTTGAGAAACGGGCATACTTTTCAAGTGGAATACTTTACGTACCTAATGATGTGCAATATCTATAATCGATACTTTTAAGCAAAACAATGAAAGTAGAACATATACTATGCATACAATGTTTATGCATGTTTTGACTTGACTTATATTCTGATTGTAATGAAACAGATGGTTAAACGAAATAAACAACGTATTTATATTTTGTAATATAAACATCAAATTGTTTGTTTTTATATTTGGTAAATGCTTCGTAATGATTTAAGTCTCTTCGTTTACTAGCAACATTAAATCCATCCCTCATAGTCCTACCTAATTGCCCACCCAGTCGTAATCCAAATTAATTACCAAATAAATGCATGTAAGCCTTACCATTAGAACCCGGATATAATGGTCGAAATATAAACTTCACTTTATCCTCTGTAGTCCGAGCACGGTCTCATTAGACTAGGGATGTTGATCGTTGGGTAAGTGGCGATCCGATCCAATCTTCGATTTAACTACGATCCACAAATCGAATCACGAATCTTTTGTTATCAAGTAACCAATCTAAAACTTCAAAATTGCAGTCATGAAAAAAGCTATATTTTAGGAATAATGAAGTAAATCAATATAAATTGTTCTATGGCTTAAATTTATACGTACTCCCTTCCAGTTAACTGAATTACCAGCATCCTTATTTAAAGAACCGATTGGACATCTTGGCGAACAAAGTAGTCCATGATGAGACAATATTTATTCCGAATAAATCTCACCATGGACTACTTTGGGAGAAAAGGGATTTTTAAGAACAAAGAATACACTTTTAATTTATAAATAAACAAGATCGCGAACCACGAATCTTAGTAATGACGATTATTCATACTCGATCTTTCAATTTGATTCGTCGTATATATTCCCTGTTCCAATTTAAAAATCCGGTTACGGAATAATAAATCTTCACACAGGAAGCCGATCATTTCTGGTCAAAATAAAAAAAGACATGCTAAAAGAATGATACGAACACGTACAGTTTTATCATGCCAACGCATAATTTAAAACAGTTTCAAATTGTTCATAATGAAAATTATAATCTGAATGAAAATAATATTTACGTCAACACAATGAGGGATTTTTCAAAATGACACACGGTCGGTCAAATTGTCTTCATACATTTTACAGTGAGGATATACAAAAGGTATTCTGACGAATGCTATATAGGTCCCCTCTATACGGAAATGGCGATTTCAAACCATTAAAATTTAATTTAACTGAAGATATTAGATCACATGTAAAATTGTCCTCCACCTCTAAATTAGGTGGGGTAGCTTGGCAGAAGCTGACGGATAGAATGTGGTTAATACTAGTTAAGGCCTGAATGAAGTCCAGGGAAGCTGGTTAGGATAACTGCCCGCCACGATATGACTGAAATAATGTTTAAAATGGCGTAAAAACAAACAAACAAACGAACGAACGAACAAACAAACACAATCGTGTTTATTCTCCAGAGTAACCTCGCACCGACAACATGGGTCATTTGGTAACTCTTCTAGCTTTGACGATGGGGGAAGACGCGTACACGAGGAAGGAACCAGAAAGAAGCAGGACAGCATGTATTTTTGTTATTGTCAGGTAGGATTTGATTATGAACACAGAATGTTGAAATGTCTGCACAGATTTTGAGAGACGGGCATACTTTTCAAGTTGAATACTTTACGTACCTAAGGATGTGCAATATCTATATTTGATACTTTTAAGCAAAACCATGAAAGTAGAACATATAATATGCATACAATGTTTATGCATGTTTTGACTTGACCTATATTCTGATTGTAATGAAACAGATAGTTAAACGAAATAAACAACGTATTTATATTTTGTAATATAAACATCAAATTGTTTGTTTTTATATTTGGTAAATGTTTTGTAATGATGTATGTCTCTTCGTTTACTAGCAACATTAAATCCATCCCTCATAGTCCTACCTAATTGCCCACCCAGTCGTAATCCAAATTAATTACCAAATAAATGCATGTAAGCCTTACCTTTAAAATTATAGTACATTAGAACCCGGATATAGTGGTCGAAATATAAACTTTATCCTCTGGTCTCATTAGACTAGGGCTGTGGATCGTTGGGTAAGTGGCGATCCGATCCAATCTTCGATTTAACTACGATCCACAAATCGAATCACGAATCTTTTGTTATCAAGTAACCAATCTAAAACTTCAAAATTGCAGTCATGAAAAAAGCTATACTTTAGGAATAATGAAGTAAATCAATATAAATTGTTCTATGGCTTAAATTTATACGTACTCCCTTCCAGTTAACTATTTACCAGCATCCTTATTTAAAGAACCGATTGGACATCTTGGCGAACAAAGTAGTCCATGATGTGACAATATTTATTCCGAATAAATCTCACCATGGACTACTTTGGGAGAAAAGGAATTTTTAAGAACAAAGAATACACTTTTAATTTATTAATAAACAAGATCGCGAACCACGAATCTTAGTAATGACGATTATTCATGCTCGATCTTTCAATTTGATTCGTGAATACCCGAGTACTCGGATACTCGCCACAGCCCTACATTAGACCCTTTAAAAGTTGGCATTTGGCTGTTGAAATAAGCAAAATAAAGCGTTTGATTCGTGAAAATTTGTACCAAAGGATAAAATATTTACTATTATATTGGAATAATTTGTTACCCTTTAAAAATAATAAATTTATGGTCATTTTTTACCTTTAACTTTTGAACTTCTTGTGAGAACCCTGAGTTGTCAGTCAAACTTTATTGTCGTATATATTCCCTGGTCCAATTTAAAAATCCGGTTACGGAATAATAAATCTTCACACAGGAAGCCGATCATTTCTGGTCAAAATAAAAAAGACATGCTAAAAGAATGACGAATAATGTAAAACAGTTTCAAATTGTTCATAATGAAAATTATTGTACGGCGGCCTTTGGCCGCCGTACTCTCTGGAATGCTTATTTTTAAGTGGCAATGCAAAATCGCAACTTCTTGCGTGAAGCAGATTAGTGACAGTGCCCGAAATATTCCGAAATATCCGCAATGGTCATCACGTGATATAAACAAAACAGAAATAGAGCGAGGTCACGTGTTACTCACACCAACTAGTGTTAGCTTGATAACGCAGTCGCTATTTATAGTCTAAGAATGGAGCGAGCTCGATATCTGCCCATCTGTCAATAAATGCAGCCGAAACTCTTTATATCAAAGGAATTAGGAAAAATAGTGAAATGAACTTCGATGTATAAATTATTAGAGAAATTCGCTGTGTTTATTATCGGTGTGTTGTAATAATCATTTAATCGTGTTATAAGATACGGAACACGGTATTTATACGTTTCGATGTATTTATTTTAGCAACATGTCGCAAATAAACAAAACATTATAAACATATTCACACAGACTAATTTTATAATCGCGAGCGTGGACACTGACTTGTTTACGCAATTGTCGTTAATTAAATATCGATTTCGGAGCTCAATACAAAAAATGTCCGATCAGGTGAGAAATGATGACTTAATTGGTTCGACATAGACGGTCACTTTATGGTTCGATATAGATGGTCACTTTGCAGTTGAAAATCTATGTTTGGGACCGTTATACCAGGTTTTTACGACAACGTACCCTCAGACAACGGAGTATATTATTTTTGGAGACTTTATTTAAATATTTTATATACATTCCAGCAGATATTGCAACGTCTGATACATCGAGGTGACAGTTTCCCCTGATTTTAATTTTAGGGTGGAAACAGGGACTACATATAGAGTACCTCGTGAACTGTAGAACCATATGACCAGATTCATGAGATTCATGAAACATCAACGGCTTGTATTTTTGATGGAGTAGATGATCACTTTAGTTTCGGGATCAGTTAAGTCAAAATAACAAATTCGTTTGATCTGAAACTTCGCACATCCTGATAAAAAATGCTACATAGGCCACATTCTAGTATTGAATTGCCGGATGCGATTTTGCGCCGTACAAACATTTAATTTGTAATCTGATTGAAAATAATATTTACGTCAACACAATGAGGGATTTTTCAAAATGACACACGGTCGGTCAAATCGTCTTCATACATGTTACAGTGAGGATATACAAAATGTATTCTGTTGAATGCTATATAGGTCCCCTCTATACGGAAATGGCGATTTCAAACCATTAAATTTAACTGAAGATATTACATCACATGTTAAATTGTCCTCCACCTCTAAATTATGGGGGGTAGCTTGGCAGAAGCTGACGGATAGAATGTGGTTAAAACTGGTTAAGGCCTGAATGAAGTCCAGGGAAGCTGGTTAGGATAACTGCCCGCCACGATATGACTGAAATAATGTTTAAAATGGCGTAAAAAACGATGAAACAAACAAACAAAACAAAACAAAACAAATCAAATCAAATTAATAGTTTTACCAACAACGGACCTTTCCGCTGATTATGATCATTTGTATTATTATGTTGTTGTTTAACGCTACAGTCCAAGTCACATTTTATACACACAAGAATTGTTTGAAAATATCCAAAAAACTTGTCGAGATAACATGCATGTAGTTAGAATAGATCACTACAAAATGAATAAATGACAATTTCCTCACCAGAAATACTAAATACACTTAATCTGTTAACGAACTCGGCCTAATACTAATAATCTGTTGAATTGTTGTGTGCACCAATATTTAGACTGTATTCATTTGTTGTCACGGAAGCACCCGATTCCAGGATCCCGGGATATACCAGACAGCAATCGTAACTACTCGGGTATTTCCGTCACTGAGAAATACGTCTCGTACATAAGTGTAGGGTTACAAATTCTGGATATGTGGTTTCCGGTCACTACTTTTTACAACAAGGTACTCGTTTAAAAGAAGCATCCTAAAAAAACACAGACTTTCAAACGTGTTTAATCGTTCGCGATTGATAAAATGGGCATCAAAGTTGAGATGTCAAAGTTCCCATTGAAAGAGAAACAAGTTGTTTCCATTATTGGATTCCTTTGATGGAAAATACCCCGTGACCACACAAACAAAATGGCGGCCGGCCTATTATGTCCAAGGCACTTTTCTTTAGACAAACGCCGAGGAATTCCGATTGATTTGTACGCTGTCTGCTCAATCGGAAATTCTCGGCGTTTGTCTTAATACTTGCCTCGGACATAATAGGCAGGCCGCCATATTGTTGTTGTTGTTCACGGGCTACTTTCCATCACGACTGACCCTAGGAATCCAACGATTGAAATAACCCGTTTCTCTTTCAATGGGAATTTGATTCCCATTTTATCAATCGCGAACAAAACACGCGTTTGAAAGTCTGTCATTCTGAGAATGACTCTTGAAAGCGAGCGCCTAGTGTTGAAAAGTAATGTCCGGAAACCACATATCCAGAATTTGTAACCCTACACTTATGTACGAGACGTATTTCTCAGTGACGGAAATACCCGAGTAGTTACGATTGCTGTCTGGTATATCCCGGGATCCTGGAATCGGGTGCTTCCGCGACAACAAATGAGTACAGTTTAAATATTGGTGCACACAACAATTCAACAGATTATTAGTATTAGGCCGAGTTCGTTAACAGATTAAGTGTATTTAGTATTTCTGGTGAGGAAATTGTCATTTATTCATTTTGTAGTCATCTATTCTAACTACATGCATGTTATCTCGACAAGTTTTTGGATATTTTCAAACAATTCTTGTGTGTATAAAATGTGACTTGGACTGTAGCGTTAAACAACAACATAATAATACAAATGATCATAATCAGCGGAAAGGTCCGTTGTTGGTAAAACTATTTTTGATTTGATTTGATTGTTTGTTTGTGTGTTTGTTTGTTTGTTTGATTGTTTGTTTGTTTGTTCAGGCCTTAACCAGTATTAACCACATTCTATCCGTCAGCTTCTGCCAAGCTACCCCGCATAATTTAGAGGTGGAGGACAATTTAACATGTGATGTAATATCTTCAGTTAAATTTAATGGTTTGAAATCGCCATTTCCGTATAGAGGGGAACTATATAGCATTCGTCAGAATACCTTTTGTATATCCTCACTGTAACATGTATGAAGACGATTTGACCGACCGTGTGTCATTTTGAAAAATCCCTCATTGTGTTGACGTAAATATTATTTTCAATCAGATTATACTTTTCATTATGAACAATTTGAAACTGTTTTAAATTATTCGTTGGCATGATAAAACTGTACGTGTTCGTATTCATCATTCTTTTAGCATGTCTTTTTTATTTTGACCAGAAATGATCGGCTTCCTGTGTGAAGATTTATTATTCCGTAACCAGATTTTTAAATTGAACCAGGGAATATATACGACAATAAAGTTTCACTGACAACTCAGGGTTCTCACAAGAAGTTCAAAAGTTAAAGGTAAAAAATGACCATAAATTTATTATTTTTAAAGGGTAAAAAATTATTCTAATATAATAGTAAATATTTTATCCTTTGGTACAAATTTTCACGAATCAGACGCTTTATTTTGCTAATTTCAACAGCCAAATGCCAACTTTTAAAGGGTCTAATGTAGGGCTGTGGCGAGTATCCGAGTACTCGGGTATTCACGAATCAAATTGAAAGATCGAGTATGAATAATCGTCATTACTAAGATTCGTGGTTCGCGATCTTGTTTATTAATAAATTAAAAGTGTATTCTTTGTTCTTAAAAATCCCTTTTCTCCCAAAGTAGTCCATGGTGAGATTTATTCGGAATAAATATTGTCACATCATGGACTACTTTGTTCGCCAAGATGTCCAATCGGTTCTTTAAATAAGGATGCTGGTAATTCAGTTGACTGGAAGGGATTACGTATAAATTTAAGCCATAGAACAATTTATATTGATTTACTTCATTATTCCTAAAATATAGCTTTTTTCATGACTGCAATTTTGAAGTTTTAGGTTGGTTACTTGATAACAAAAGATTCGTGATTCGATTTGTGGATCGTATTTAAATCGAAGATTGGGTCGGATCGCCACTTACCCAACGAACCACAGCCCTAGTTTAATGAGACCATGCTCGGACTACAGAGGATAAAGTGAAGTTTATATTTCGACCACTATATCCGGGTTCTAATGGTAAGGCTTACATGCATTTATTTGGTAATTAATTTGGATTACGACTGGGTGGGCAATTAGGTAGGACTATGAGGGATGGATTTAATGTTGTTAGTAAACGAAGAGACTTAAATCATTACGAAGCATTTACCAAATATAAAAACAAACAATTTGATGTTTATATTACAAAATATAAATACGTTGTTTATTTCGTTTAACCATCTGCTTCATTACAATCAGAATATAAGTCAAGTCAAAACATGCATAAACATTGTATGCATAGTATATGTTCTACTTTCATTGTTTTGCTTAAAAGTATCGATTATAGATATTGCACATCCTTAAGAACGTAAAGTATTCAACTTGAAAAATATGCCCGTCTCTCAAAATCTGTACAGACATTTCAACATTCTGTGTTCATAATCAAACGTATAAACCAATGTGTTCGTTCGGTTCACATCAATTCTAATCAAACTAAATAAATCGTTTTAATCTTGACGACACTATCGCCTAGAACAGTCTCGAATGGATAAACAAACTCTTTGTTATTATTTGTTATATTTGTTTACTTATTTTGTGTGATTTTTAAGCCATACGCTCTGACCGATTTATGTTCCCCCGTATTCTGTATTCTTTGCTTTCCATCAACCATCCACGAATCGAACATATTTTCGCACAAAGTTTCAAATCCCATTTTCTCGTAAATTTTCTGCGAAAAGTTAGATGAGCCTTCACCTTTGATGTACGTAGTGTCAAATCCAAAATGGCGGACAAAACTAACGGCGGCTCGAAAGATTTGTGTTGCATAACCACGACGTTTGTATTTTTCGTGGACTGCAAGAGCCAGGAAGTTAAAAGCTTCAGTAATTTCATAATGTCCGAAGAAATCAGCCTCTTTTTCGCAATAATTACCGTAATCAATCAGGTCTTTCAATGCCTGTGATTGGAAAGCATTCGGATCGAAGAATTCGTCTTTGAACGCGATTCGTGTTGTTCGAAAAGCTATCACATCGCCAGTGCTCTCGTCAAGAAACATGATCGACATATTTAATTTAAGAACTTCAGCCATGAACATTTCAAGTTCATCGGTCCATCCAACGCCAAAAGCCTTGCTTAAAGGTTCTTTAGGCAAAAAATGATCTCGTGCGAACTCCAGTGCCTTCTCATAATGTTCTTCTGTTATCAGCTCCAATCTAACACCTGGTATGTTAACTTCTGCGCGTGCTTTCTCAAAAGCCTAAAAAGATAAAGATGCATGTCATTAGCAATTATAGCTCAATTAACAGTCAGGCAACAAGGGGTTATGCTTGTAAATTTTAAATGTCGTCACAAAAGAGGCAACACCACGCTGCAAATACGACCGGAGAGATGATTTTAGTGTTAAATTTCAGAGGCCTTCTTATGTTCTCTAGAATTATACCTATTAGTATTAGTTTGTTACAGCTGTTTGTGAGTATATAGTATAGTGTCTATTACTATTTTGGCTAATCCTTGCCATTTGATTGGATAATGGTGATGACTGAATCTATTAATAGTAATGTTGACAGGCAAGTAAATCATGAAGGGATTGCCTAGATAAGTTGATGTGTGGCTATTTGAAGTTCAAGGTGGTTGTATGATAGTGCTCAGATTTATGGTGAATTAGTTAACATTTAGGGTTGATTCTATTTGATCGATGTAGGATATGATATTACCGTGTGCTTGTGAACTATATATACTACTCAAAATTTGATAAGGATCACTTTTTATTTATCGTCAATTTTGGATGACATACATAAATATGATTTTTTGTTATTTTCTGCATATCATGAGTGCAATATATACTCCATACATTGAATCATTCGAGCGTAACGAGCGTCAAAATGAGGATAGGGTCAAAATTAGACATTTTATTGGTATGTGTGGGGAATACAAACTTTGAGGAAAATGCGCAAAAGTGCTAACTTTTGTTTTTAGTATCGATACTGATGTCTTCGTGCGTCAAAAACAGCCTGACATCGACTTCTCATGCCTCTACTGAGCCGTAGAATCTTTAATTGTGGGATTCGAGCCCGTTCTTCCAGAGGTTCCTCTCTGAGCTGTCTGGTGGTTGTTGGCTGGACAGGACGCCCAGATATCGCTTTCTGTAGCATATCCTAGACGTGTTCGATGTGATTTAGGTCTGGAGATCGAGCGGGCCATTCAATTCGAACAATAGTTTCCCTTTCAATGTACTGATTGGTGTCAGTGGCCCTATGAGCACGGGCATTATCGTTCATGAAAATGAACTTCGGACCAATAGCACCTGCATATGGGCGAACATGAACTTCCAAGATCTCATTTACGTACCTCACAGCTGTGAGAGTGCCATTTTCAACGACTAGTAGGTTTGTTTTCCCTGAATGCTAATGCCTGCCCATACCAAAAATGAGCCACAACCATAGCGGTCATGCACAGCAATACAAACTGGCTCAAAGTGTTCATTTCTCCTTCTCCAGGCTCTAGCACGCTTATCTGTGAAGTCGACACAGAACCTGGACTCGTCAGAGTATAATACAGGGGTGCAGTCTTTTAGGGTCCATCTAACATGACCATGAGCCCATTGTAGATGCTCTCTACCATGCTTCGGTCGACAATGGACCTACAAACCGTTGTAAATGGCACGTAAATGATATCTTGGAAGTTCATGTTCGTCCATACGCTGGTGTTACCTGTCCAGAGTCCATTGTCATGGACGATAATGCCCGTGTTCATAGGGCCACTGACACCAATCAGTACCTTAAAAGGGAAACTACTGCTCGAATGGACTGGCCCGCTCGATCTCCCGACCTAAATCCCACCGAACACGACTGTGGTATGCTGCAGAGAGCGATATCTGAGCGTCCTGTCCAGCTAACATCCACCAGACAGCTCAGAGAGGCACTTGCGGAAGAATGGGCTCGAATCCCACAATTTAAGATTGGACGGCACATAAGAAGCATGAGGGGTCGATGTCATACTGTTTTTGACGCACGAGGACATCAGTATCGATACCAAACACAAAAGTTAGCACCTTTGCGCATTTTCCTCAAAGTTTGTATTCCCCACACATACCCATAAAATGTCTAATTTTGACCCTATCCTCATTTCGACGCTCGTTACGCTCGAATGATTCAATGTATGGATTATATATTGCACTCATGATATGCAGCAGGTATCTTTGAAAATAACCAAAACTCATATTTTATGTATGTAATCCAAAATTGACGATAATGCCATACAGAATAAAAAGTGATCCTTATCAAATTTTGAGTAGTATACATGAATTATTTGTTAAATACTCATGATTGTCATTATATAATGTGTATTACTCATATCATATAAACATTTTATACTCTCCTTAATGGAGGATTGAAAAGAATATACGGTCAATATCCTTTATAAAACAAGAGGGCCAAGATGGCCCTTGATCGCTCACCTGAGAACAAAGTTATCATAATTAATGGCCAGATAATATAGTTTACATCTCGTATAACCCAATTTTACGTAGATTTTGAGATCAAAACCAACAATGAAGGTTTAATACTGTTAAACAAGCTAAAACGTAGCAAATTTTCTAATCCATGGGCCCATAACTCTTGAAGTTGTGATTTGATTCCACACATAACTGAACTTGTCCAAGACCGTAAGGTCATACACATTCATTGTAAATATGATTAGGATCGGTGAATAAATGAATGCGCTACAGTGTAAACAAGCTAAAATACAGCAAATTTTCAAAGTCAAGGGCCCAGAACTCTTGAAGTTCCGTCCATAATCGAACTTGTCCAAGATCTTTTGGTTATACACATTTACTGAAAATATTATTAGGATTGGTGAATAAATGAAGGCGCTAGCGTGTAAACAAGCTAAATATAGCAATTTTTCTAAGTCAAGGGCCCATAACTCTAGAAGTTATTGTCCGATTTTGTCCATAATCGACCTAAGTCGAGACATTGTGGCCATATACATTGTGAGCAAGTTTGATAACGATTTGTGAAGAGCTGTGGACGCTATAGAGTGTAATCAAACCAAGTGTGGACGCATGACGGACATTCATCGATCCTAAAAGCTCACGTGAGCTAAAAAGCTACCTCATAGAAAAAACATAAACCAATATGCTTCTTGTAATTCGTCTACCTATAACGTTTTGTTTAAGTTGTTCTTGTTATTTTAAGTTTAAAAAAAGTCCCCGTTTGTTTGATCAAAGTGAATGATAATTTCACTTTACTGTAATATGTTTTATTTATTGTATAATTTATAGAAAAAAACTGAAAACCGTCGCTCCCAGGAAAAATGGATTTTGAAATTCGTGCGATTTTTTTAGAATTCCGGTTTACTTCCGGTTGTTACGGATTTTACTGTATAAGTATCTCTAGTTAGAAGGTAGGTGAATAGAGAGCTAGACAGATAGATAGCTAGACTGGTAATCTAGCGTTTACACTCTTCTCTCTTCAATTCAACAAAAAATATGTACATTTTTGTATATATAAGTTGTCACGTGACTCTAATCTCTGACACACACGATATACATGTACGGAATGTGTTAAGAAATACATAAGCTTCGTAGGTAGTGAACAGCATAAAATATTCATTATTACACACCGACACGTTTGACTTCATTATTCAATAACAATTCAAGTACATGCTGTGTATATATGAATACAGGCCAGGCCCCGAGGTTATAAAACTTGAGTTTTGTCGCCGAGCTCAAATCTCATATTTTGTCTTTTAATGTTTTTAAGTAAATTGTAATCCGACAATAATGATAGTATTGATAAATCGTTTCAACAGCATAATTCATCTAAATATTTATTTCGGCCTGAACATTAACCAGCTCTAACCTTTCAACCGTAATTACATGTAGAAAGGAATTGAGATTATAATCACGGAGACTGATCTTAAGTTTTATAATATCGAGGCCTGTTCTGCAGACTACCAACAAACAATTTAACATACACAACCAGTCACTTAAGATTATTTAAAGATGTACTTTTCAGAATAATTAGGCATTCAACCTGTTGACCAATAGTAAGATCTACAAATATATATATCGTACCCACCCCCACCCTACTTAACAGACGAACTCTTATACAAATCTTGTACCTACAAAATCAGCAGATTTATAATAAAGACAACGCTCACACTTGCAGATAACCTTTTACACTCTTCGTACAATGAAACAACTAAAGGTTCAACTTTACCTCTTTTATCTGTTCCATCGTTAAATCCTTCAAGACTGAAGTGGTTGCCATATTTGTAGAATTATATGTATATACAGACAGATCTATGAGAATATTATGCACGCTGATCTCAATACGGACGTTTTATCGATGAGAATTCAGGTTACTATGATTTGCTCAGTGATAAACCCAGTTTTATATACACAAGGCAAGAGCTTTCTAGATTTATTGATCGCGTGATTATCCATTTTGCTATTATTTACAACCATGATCTAAATATTCACCTAAAACCTCAACCAGTAATAATCAAGCAATTTATAGACAGGTATGTACTAGATTTTGAACTTGTATCTCATGTCGATGATGGCGCTTACTGAGTCGTAAAATTGAGCTAAATATTGACATTATATCTCGACCAATAATAATCGCAGTATTTATAAACTGTAATGAGCTAGATTTTGAACCCTCAGTGTATATGACAAATTCACCAGAATAGCTTTATTTATACGCTTGTATTGTAAAAGACATACAAAGGAAATTGGATACTTAATACAAGTACATTAAAATAGTTATTATATGATGACATAAGCCGGTATTCCCATTGCTATGACTCATATATTTCTATACAACGAAAACTAGTAGATCTTCATAATTTAATCAGGGTACAGTCATGGAAAGCTGGTTAGGTGAACATACTGAGCACTGTAAGATAAGATATGTTTTATTTAAAGTGTGCAAGATAAATATAACAAACATACGCTCATGTACAATATCGAATATAAAACATGATAAATATGTAAAACAAATATATACTATACAACTGAAATATCTTTGAGAAATGGCGTTTGTAGAACTTTGACTTTATTCCAAACTATTCAGTATTCATGTAATCATATAATCATGTCACGTATTATACACGATGTGAATATTAACTTCGACTTATTTTCATTAGGTCCAAAGTAAGGACATTCTGGTATATAAACTTATGAAAACATAGTAACAATGCATCTATCGATCGCCACAATTGTAATAATTATAGTTTTGTTTATTTATCTTTATTTGTACATGTGCATGGATTTTAATTTGTCCGTATATAATCCATTCTTATTCCGAGTGCCAAAAAGTAATAAAACGGGTTTTATTTTAGTGCTTGTTAAACATGTATGTTATGTTCATCTCCCGTTTGTGCTTTATCCAAAATGTGTATCGCCACTTTCAGCTTTTATAATGTTTGTTGTCATATATCTTTGTTTGAAATTGTCGATTCAAGAGCGTTTATTGAGTTTATGCTATCTGGTTAAGTACTTAGTTGGTTGTGTACTCTATACACTAATTTATTACTGACTGAAAGTCGTCTCAACTTAAACTGTTTCGATTATTTAGTAGTCAGTTTTGTTTTAGGTACGTTTATTTGTATATACTGACAGCATGTAGTAACGAGTATAGTGTTCTAAATCTTTATCTCCCATTCAGATTGCAGCTCATAATCAAAGTACTGAAAGTACACATTGAAACTGAACATACGATTTGCACTGCAACATGGAACGGGAACTACTTTAGGACGATAGTTCAGCTTTCCATAGCCGTCATTCGATCAGCGCGCATGAATTTGATGCCGACCAAAGTACCACGTTTTACTACATCCGCCATGTATTTGTTAAACTATAGTTCTCGTTCCATGTTGTAGTGAAAGTATTATTTAAGTTCAGTTTCCATGACAACCTTCAGTACTTTGATTTATCTTTAATTTCCAAGAGATTAGTCACCAGGCTCCTTTATTCATTCGTTTCGGTTCAGACAGAAAGAAGTCCATTACTAAGCTTCGGGTATGAGAACTTTAAAAAGCCTGTCCCTCTCAGTGCTTTGATTTACATCGAGACTTCAATACATACGGAATTTCCAGTTTTACAACACATAATTAACTTATGCACAATCCATTGCACGTAACGCAAGCAGACGACATATTACATTATTGATTGTCATTGTAGCTTGACATAGAACCAATATATGTAGGAATATCGGTTTCGGTGATGGACACATACACGACTTTAAGATAAATGTGAGTAAACGTCATTAATAATATTGATTTCTGTGATATTTAAACGATGTTATAAGCGACTGAAACTATTTTCTTCCGTTTTTTATCAGATTTGTTCGTGTATATTTAACCAAGTAAATCTACTGTAGGTTAATTTGTAAAGAATGGATGGAATGGAGAATGATACAAAGAACCGACGATCAGACTTGACATGTCTTACTTCTGAACAGATTCAAAAGGTAGGTTACAGTGTTATACATGTACTTACTTTCTCCACTGGGTGAGAAAAACGATAACAATCATGTTTACGTTTAACTTGAAAATACAACAACACAAGAAGTTAGAATATAGATACGTCGCAGAACCTATTTCTGCGTGATCTGGAAGGTCGATACGTTCTCAAATATTTCCGTTCCTTGGACTTTGCTGTATACAGTAAGATCGGTCGGGTGACCAGAAATATAGTTTTACGCTATCTGCTAGTATTACAGTACAGTAAAACCCCTGAATACCGGACCCCTTCCGAGCTAGGTCTAAAGTCCGGTTCTCTGAGAATTCCGGTTTTCGGAAAACTTTTGATAAATTTTGAAAAAAAAATGACTTCAATTTGACTCGAAAATCGTTCGATTTTCAGAGAACTCAGGCTCACGGAATGCGGTTTTCAGTTCTTTATAAAGATAGTTTTCATAGGTGGTACATTCATTCATGTAAATAAAAAATAAAATATTTAGTGCGTACTACTAGTATTTACTCTTTTGTGTAATGATTTATTAAACATATTAACTATCTATGTCAAGCGCAGCCAAGCAGAACTCGACTTCTTTTTAAAACTTTAAGTGTTATACGACTATACCCCCAGCAAAGTTATTCTAAAATGTGTCTTCTAACGTTTGTAAGAAGACACTTTTCAATAACTCAACTTTCACGTGGACATTATCCTTTATCGTCGTATAAGTCAGATACACGTACTCGTTTTTTCTTCAAAAATGTCTTCTTACAGACGCTAAGAAGACGACGACCATTTATCCTCGGCTTCCCCTCGGACAAAGTGGTTGTTTGTCTAACCGAACCGTCTTCTGACGTCTGTAAGAAGACACTTTTGAAGAAAAACTCGTTCTGTATATATTACTTATTCGTTAGTTTAAATAACAGCTGTACGTAGCCAAGTGCCGACGTTCGTTATAGCGACATTTTGTCAAGATATAAACCAAAAAAAAAAAAATACACCAATACACGCTTTACTTAAAAACTCACCCGTTCCGGGACTAAGTAGATTCTTTATTCACGTAAATTTAAATGTATCATGTACAGCAGGATTGTTGCTTTGCAAATAGTTTAAGTTAAAAGCAGTAACAACACCAGCGTCATCATAACTTCTAGTGTCATCATTATTATTTTTATTTTTTGTTTTAGGCATTTGAGAAAGTAAGCAGCGAGATCAGTGCCACTGATGGTAAGCTCGTCTTAATCACGTCTGAATATTACCATCAAGCATTAAAGCTGATAAAACAAGATTTCGTCAACGATGAGCCGATGGCTATAGCATTTAATATGCAATGGGACGTAAACGCTGTAGTTTTCTAGAAAGATGTTTTTAGTAAAGATATATCTATCGGTATTTTTGACGAAAACGCGAAAGAGCTGATTGCAGTACGTGGCATGAAAGTGATTGGCGATGGTGATGAAAACGATGATGACGCTGACGATACTGAAATGGATGAAAGACTGAAACAGGGGTTGGCTTTTTTAAAATTTTGCGATAATAAAGCAAATTTCTTCAAACATTTTAATACTGACGTCGCTGTTCATTTCCTTGGTCTTTGCGTTGCGAAAGAACACCGGAGAAAAGGTTTAGGGGCTAAGCTATTTGAAACAGCTCTAAGATTTATTCAGTATTTAGAATTACCTCGCGTGTTTGTTAAAGGTGAAGGATCGTCCAACTTTTCTAAGAAAATTTACGAGAAGTTCGGTTTTGAAACTTTACATGAACAGAAATTTAAAGATTATGGAAAGGATCATGACCTCGCTGTGCGAGATACTGGTGAACATAAGATATTCAAAGCTTATGGGAAATGTATCCTTGATTCTGTAGACCTAAGAGATTAATACATGTCGTTAACATACATTGGCAACACTGGCAACCAATGAAGAGATACATGCTTACCGTTTTACTGATTGTAGAACTGATGTTATATTCAAGCGGGTGCTTCATAGTCAAACATTTATGTGAAAAATATTTCAAAGGCGATCGCTGGTCGAGTGGTAACCCGTTGAACTAGTCATGGGTTCGATTCTAGGTTCCGCCTTTTGGGTTTTCAGGGACCTTTTTTCAGTGTCCCCATCACAGCCATCAAGCTAGGTACTGTGTGAAAAATATCACCTGCAAAGGGACGAGGTTTGTATCGGTGCTTTACACTGGGCATGATAAAGAACTAGGAAAAACTATTCGAAAAGTGTAGGGATATAAATACCCGGATGTACTGTATCTTATCTCCCCTCCCTGTGGGCTGGCTCTGAAATAACCATAGCTAACGAATGATCCGTTAGATAACAGATGAATAGATTAAGAAAAGTATAACAGTAAAACACGGTTAATGTGAACTCGGATAGTATACCCCAGTCGTGAGAGCACCTTACTGCTAAAAGATAAAACGCGGGTTCAATTCACGTTAGACTAGTACTAGGTAGACTGTCCCCGGTTCTCAGAGACAATTTCAACGAAGATATTACAGTCACCTTCGAATAAAGGCCATCCTGTGAATAAAGGCTATTCTTCCAAAAAACACCATTGATTATTTAAAATAAAGTTATCTTCGAATAAAGACAGCCTGTCATTAAAGACCACATTATGTCTTTCAAAATTTGGCCTTTGTTCGCAGGGTTGACTGTACAAGTTCTTCAAAACGTTATACTTTTTATAACACTGATTCTTATACTATACGTATATAATTATCCTGTAGATTATATGAAGAACAAACATCGTCGGCTTATTTCTACATGCCCTATGTCAATTTTCCCATTTTGAAACAATAGCATTGAAGTTTGGCACGAATAAGCGAGTTTATACGATTCTAGATACTAACCCATTCAATGCCTATTCCAAACTTTTTCATGGAAATCAATTTGTTAAAATATCAATGACATCAATTGGTATCAACTATTGTTATAATGTAGAATATATACACATATACATACACACACATATAATGCTTCCATATACATGTTATATCCGTTATAAAGTTTTGAGTTATCATTGTGTAGCACAATACAATAATATATTTTTTGATTCAAAAGCGTTCACCAGGAATTTAAATACTGAACGAATATTGCCAGCCTCACTGTCAGAATAATTGGTCCGTTACTTCCTTAGCTAACCATTCTGGTTTATAGTACTTTTCTGGTTTGTCCACAGGTAAGTAAAAATCGACATTCTCTTGATTGCAAGTAAATAAAACGCCGTGTTATTCTCACAACACCGTTATTAAATAAAACGACACCGCTAGTAAATACAACGACGTGTTATTCTTACGCCACCGTTGGGCAAATAAATTGACTTGCTATTCTTACGACACCGGTCGCAAATAAAACGCCGAGTTATTCTTACGACACCGTTGGGCAAACAAAATGACGTGCTATTCTTACGACACCGTTAGTAAATAAAACGACGTGTTATTTTTACGACACCATATTGCAAATAAAACGACGTGTTATTCTTACGACAGAGTTTGTAAATAAGACGAAGTGCTATTTTAAGACAATGATATTCTTATTGAAATAGTAAATGTAAAGCAGATGTGAATACCTTTTCAATGGTTTAATTGTAAGTACATGTACAATGTACGTTAAAGTACCTGATAAACTCTAGGATGCGGAACTTATATTTAAACACTTTAGTATGGGTACTATGAACCTTGATGTTTCAGTGAAACATAATTATGCTTTACTACAATGTGTCATGGTTAATGTGTCATTTTGCAAGACAGAATTATTAATATTTTTTATAAAAATACAATTAAATGTTTCTATTATCTATATTATAGTATGTCGTTGTATATTTTATGTAAATGTTTAATATATGTATACTTGATGCAATAACATATCCAAATCGTCTTGTAACAATAACGTGATTTAAGATCATTCTAAATGGTATAAATGTATCAAAGCGTGCGGACAATCGAAGTGTATGTCAAATTGCTTTTATGCGTGGTTTAAGTGGGTTAAATAAGTAGTTAAGGGTTGGTCTTTATATGCGTCCAATCTTGGCTTAAAAAATGTTCATTGGTAATTTCATTGAAATACATACATGACATTCTACATGGAGCAGATGTGAGTGGTTCGAACTCAGTCAATGGCACTTTTTTTTAATTATTATTTACAATTATACAATTTTTTTATTATAATTTATTCATTTGAATATGTTTGTTCTTGTTACATGTATGTATACACGCTGAATAGTACCTTTTTGTATTTCAAAATAGGAAAGTGAAGGAATTTTAGAAATGTATTTGTTCTCTGATGTATTTCTCAAAGTTTTTATTTCTTTTATATATTTTATTGCACGAAATTCCGAATGCAAAAATAATTTCAAATACTATAATTTAGTAAACATCTAAACCTGCTTCTACTTATTATATAATTACACCACAATTAAAATAATATTATAAATGCTAATAACCCATGTGAGGTTATTTTATTTTCATAATTTCAAAAAACAATACAAATATAAAAAAACACTTTAAACATATTTTTCTTGTCGATATATGAAAAGTTAACTTTTATTAAAAATGAAAAAAAGTTAAAAAATAAAAATGTTGTCTAACATCAGACGCAGTCCTCAAGATTCACTAAACTTATGCTTTACCAACTGCGCCACAGAGGACAGTGATATCAATGTGTCATAGATTACTTTATAGTATATTACAATAGTATTATAATTGTACAATAGTGTTACCTAAACATTTGCAAATGGGATCTTCCATGTATACATTAACATTGCTGACCTAAAAATTGAACTATATTCTAAATCTTTATATCCCATTCAGATTGCAGCTCATAATCAAAGTACTAAACATACTCATGGAAACTGGTTATACCACTGTAAGCATATTCACAGTTTCTGATCATACCATTGCAAGCCTGTTCTCAACTTCTAGATGTACGACTGTAAGCATGTTCACAATATCTGGTTAAACCTTTGTAAAGCATGTTCACAATATCTGGTTAAACCTTTGTAAAGCATGTTCACAATATCTGGTTAAACCTTTGTAAAGCATGTTCACAATATCTGGTTGTACCATTGTAAGCCTGTTCATAATATCTGCTCTTTTGTTAATATTTGATAAAAAATATAGGTAAGTAAGTCATGCTGGCATTGCTCTGCGATGTTAACCTCGATAAATGTTGTGGCAAAATATCGAAAATCCTATTTGAAGTTCAATGTGGTTGTATCATAGCAGATTATGGTGAATTTGGTAGTATTTAGGGTCTATATTCTAGATCTATTTGATTGATGTAGGGTATGATATTACCATGTGCTTGTGAACTGTATACATGAATTTATTCATTTGTCAAATACTCATGAGTGTCAATATATGTGTATTACTCATAACATGTAAATATGTTATACTCTCCATTATGGAGGATTGAATAAAATATACAGTCAATATCCTTTATGAAAAAAGCAACTTCATACAAAAAACATAAACCAATATAAACCAATATGCTTCTTGTAATTCGTCTACCTATAACGTTTTGTTATTGGACTTGATTTTTATCAAAATCAAGTCCTTTGTAATCGTTGACTTATATTTGTCGCTGGACTCCATAACAGCTTGGTTAAAAGAATGCCACATAAAGGAAATAGTACGCAACTAAATGGTGTGTTTATATAGAAGTATCTGGAATATTTCCCCAATTAAGGGTGTCAGATCTAAATACATTTCAAATCATTCTATTGTAACTACATGGAAAAAGTCATGTATCTAAATAAGTGCTTGTCGGTAGATACATGAGATTTTCAAATGCGTAGAATTAAAACCGCGTATTCACTGTCCAATAAAATATCCTGCCGTAAAAGTAGTTCTACTTTCGGTTTTCGTTCGATAGTTCAGAAAAATCTCCACGGACGTATCCATGCATTTGCAACAATCTACCATCGATGTGTGTGTTTTGTGCCTTTCTAACATTTCTTAATATTACAAAGCGAATTCTCATTTAATCGTATTCCGTGATATTCACAACAACTAGTGTTATTTTGATGACGGAATCGCTATTTATAGACTCACTCCCCGCAGTGGCTAGTAGCAAAGCGTAACCGATAAGGGGAGTTTGATTTATCGAAGGTTGAATGTTAAAACTGCGGCTTAAGAATTATAATTCGAGTCGCTAAATACGAACGTAAATTACTGGATACGTGCTTTTAAAATTTACTGTTTAAGAGTTCCTTTTACGCCAGATTATTTAGAATTACATAATCACGTCTGAATTTCATGCAACATCGGGTTAACTATAGGTCATATAGGTCTTACTCTACTGTGTCAGAACCTTTTTGATTTGAGTGACCCTCAATGTGTTCAATGCGACGATGTTCTGTTGTGTTAAAACCAGAAGAATCAATGTTTGTATTTACTGTTACTGAAGTGTTGTTTACTAGTTTTGTACAATAAAGAGTTTTTAATGCAATTAAATTGTCATCAATTAATGTGCTAATTTTAAAATGAAAAAAGCCTGATATTGGAAAGTTTAATGATTAATTAAACTTTCCAATATCAGGCTTTTTTCATTTTAAAATTTTAGCAAAGGGACTATAGTAAAGCCCTAGCTTATGTCATTTACCTATATGCATATGACCTGCATTACAATATGAATGAAAAATCGGTCCGTAATTTTAAATGTTAAAATATTTGTATGGGCTCGAACGATGTGGGTACACATTTCTCTCTTTTGTCTCGTATGGTAAAAATCAAGTCCGACAGTACTTTCAGTACTTTGATAGTTTTTCTTGTTCTTATTAGACCTTATGAAGCAGTGACTGGATAAACCTGGCTTTATCATGTAACTAGGTCACGTGGTTTGCTTTATTTCGTCACTTTGTATTACTACGCGCCGTCGTCGGCTCGTTATACAACTTGGTGTACTTTTTATACTATAAAATGATCCAATGTTACATAAATAAAGTGGATATTTATTTTATTGAGATGTTTTATTTCAAATAGGTTATGAGGCTGTTAAAGAGTGGCATAACATGTGTTTTAAAGGTCTATCATAGACTGAATTCACAATAACTGACTTATTACAGAAGGTGATGGTAAACAATGTCAAAATCAGTTCCCATGGAATATAGGTAATTGCAAAAAGATGATTACATATTTCAACAGTTAAATTCTATTTTTTATAAAACAAAATTGCTCTTGAATCAGTGCAATTAGAAAATGAAAGAGAAAACAAAGGACTTTTCTATTTACTTTTGAACAAGAACAATGGTGAATTAAAATGTTTTAAAATTTACCATAAGTCTTATCCGAGTCCTGAACTACAATGTCCTATTGACTTTTCAATGCAAAAGATACCCATTAGAAAGGTATGATAATATAAACCCAGACACACGTGAGTTGAAGGCAGTGGTCAGACATATTTCATTGATTGAAAATGTAAACAAACGTTGAAAGTGTGATTTTTCACCTGTAAATTCACGCTACACAATAAATATTTCACGGTCAGTAATTAACCAAGTTAACAATACATTTGGTACAATAAGCTTGCATGATTACCTATTTGATGACGGTAGAATGTCTGAACAAAATGCATGTTTACCTTACATTTTTGATGGATTTGACAACTTCGTGCAACTTTTCAACAAGATTCATCCGCGAATCCCAAGAACGATAACCGCTGCTAGAAGTAATTTAGACTGGTACACAATCTAAACTCTGACTGTACTGCTGTGCCAATGTAAATCTCGTGTTACAGTCTACATATATTTTTTTTTTTTAAAAGTTCAATTTTATGCGATGATATCAATACAATTACAATATTAATAAATAAAAATGGAATACAAATGCTTGTAATAATATTATACTTCCTAAATAAGATTATTTGTGGATGCATTTTCGTCATGCGTTAGAATGTATAGTGGCGTGCTAGACTACTTCCGGTGAATTTGCAGCAATGAATGGTAAGCAATTTTATTAAATTTATAGGTATTTCAGCTTGGATCGAAGTAAGTATATGGTATTTCAATGACCTTATGTGATTTCCGACCTTGTCTTATTGATATTTCCTTGATATATAGTGCGTACCGCAAGACTATTTCTACCAACCGTGTGTGTTTACATGTTTACTATTTGACGTCACTTACTAGTGTTTTGATAGTGATATAGTAGCCGGAAACTAAATAACATGTGCTGAACAGTATGGTGTGCTATTGATGACCAAGAAGTATTACCATCCATAACAATCCTGCACTCTAGAGCAATCATCGTATTATTTTGTTGATTTGTATACTTGATATAATCTGACACTGAGAATCTGATTCAGTCTGTTGGTCTATATTATGGGTATTACCAATAGATGTAAGTACAATGCTTCAAGGAGGCAATTTGGAAAGGCCGGAGGGAAGCATAGTCGAATGGCCAAGAAACGTCAGAAAGCTATGCTTTTAAAGCAGGAAGAACGAGTTATCTGGTACAATGACAACAAGGAGTCATATCATCCCCCTTATCAGCTAATTAGACGGCAGTCATCCGGTACAGTACGTACAAAGATTGTGGTAAGAAGAGTACCATTTTTCAGGGATCATAGCAGCAAGTTGGTGAGACTGGGCTCAACATCATTGAGATTTAAATATGTGAAGTGTACAAAACCTGTGACTGGATACAGAATAATGAATGTAGAATTGTTGCAGAAGCATATTGTGTCAATAACAAGTCACACTTGTCTGTGCTTTAAAGCTCAAGAACTAGTTAAAAATGGTAAAGAGTCTGTTACTTTGAAGAGTGAAATTAAAAAGAATGGATTATTCAGTATTTTGTTGGTGGTTTGTCAAGGGTGCCATAAAGAATTTCAACTGAAGAATAGTGAGAAGCAAAACACAGGACTGATAGTCATAAATGTGCGGGCTGTGTGGGGATCAGTTACTGCAGGTGGGGGTTCATCTAAACTAAACGAAACTCTATCAACAATGAATATTCCTACAATGAATGAAGGTACTTTTACATCAATTGAAGATAAAATTGGATCTTGGTGGCAATGTGCCTTAAAATAAGAAATGTTAAAAGCTGGGGCTGAAGAGAGGAGGCTTGCTATAGAAGCTGCAGAATATCATGATGGTGTACCTGCAATTACAGTCATATGTGATGGAGGGTGGTCAAAACGAACACACAAACATACGTATAATGCTTCAGGAGGAGTTGCAATAATTTTTGGAGCTGCTACCCAGAAGTTATTATATATTGGAGTGAGGAACAAACAGTGTCTGATATGTAAAAGAGCAGAAAACGAACAGAAAACTGCCAAAAAACACAATTTTTTTTCAAACTGGAAAGAGAGTTCGCAAGCAATGGAAGCTGACATCATATTGAATGGTTTTTTGGAAGCAGAAGAAACACACGGTGTGAGATATACCAAAATTATTGCTGATGGTGACAGTTCAGTTTTTGCCAAATTGCAGGAAAATATACCAGTTTGGGGTAGAGCAATACAGAAACTAGAGTGTGCTAATCATACATGTAAGTGTATAAGGAGCAATTGGAAAAACTTGTGCAAGAGAAACCCCATTATAAAGGCAAGGGCAAACTGACAAAAATCAACAGAATCAGATTATCGACTGCTGTCAGATGTGCCATTAAAATGAGATCGAAGGATAGAAACTCTAAATTATTACGTGCTGATATTTTGAACTCAGTTTATCACATTTTTGGCTTTCATCAACACTGCAGTGAATTTTGCAAGAAAAAGATAATTCCATCCTCAAATGATTTAGATGATATTCCAACAGCTACTGCAAATGATGAATCCTTTGACGACATATTTGATGACCAAGCTGAATTTTGGAAAATACCAACTGATAAAGAAATGCAACACTCAAGAAGTGCATTCTCTTCTTCATGTACATATTCAGATTTAAAACCACTGATTGACGACGTCCAAATCATACTCAATAGAGTTGCTGATAAAAGTGACAGACTTATTGGTAACTTCACCACCAATCTTGCTGAAAGTTGGATGGCAATACGAGCCAAATTTGATGGTGGCAAAGTGATAAACAGGTGTGGGCGTGGATCCTGGGCTACAAGGTGTTACGGTGGTGCCCTTAGAAATAATTTAGGTGTACAATGGTCTCCTCTGACATTCCAAAACGCAACAGGAACTCAAGCAGGAACAAACTTTTTACAAGGATCAAGGCGTCAGCTTCAAAAATTAAATTCTTCCAAGAAGTACCATTCAAAACCAACTAGTAAAGCCCTCAGATCCAAACGTAAATATCAAACTACTAAGGAAAGCAACACCAAAAAAGCAAAATTTTCTTATGGCAGTAATCTAGATGACTCTGAGGATGTTACTCATGCCAGATTACAAGAATTGTGCGTTATGTTCATGAAAAAAAATGTTGAACGATCAAATCCTGAAATTGAAAATATTGAAAAAAATAGTGTTAATCAACATCAAAGTGATTTATGGAAAAAAGAGAGGCATGTACGACTCACTAGCTCTAATTTTGGAAAAGTTTTGAAAAGAAGAAACACAAATGTTAGTAATGCATTAGTTAAGAACATGTTATACAACAAATTTAAAGGAAACATTCACACTGTGCGAGGATTGGCCCAAGAAGCAAACACAGTAATCGAGTACAAGAATATTAAAGGAGATGTTGAAGTTTCAAGTACTGGTTTGCGGATATGTAATAAATTCCCCTTCTTAGCAGCCTCTACAGATGGAGTTGTTAAGGAAAAGACTGAAATCGGATTGCTAGAAATCAAGAACTTTCTTCAAACAAATACATTCCTTATAAAAGATGCTGCATTAAAAATACCAAATTTTTGTCTGGAATTAAAAAAAGACGTTTTAAAACTGAAGAGAACTCATGACATATATTTCCAAATTCAGGGACAGTTAAATATTTTTAATAAAGAATGGTGTGACTTTGTGTTAAGAAGAAGTGAACCCTATTATATATATAGAAAGAATATATGCCGATAAAACACTGTGGCATGAAATTATGCTACCAAAGTTAAAGTGTTTCTACTTTAAATTCATACTACCTGAATTATCGCTGCCAAGATTTGGCACATACACTGGTATTCGAAGTCCATCATCACCATGGGTATGTATTTTTCTAGTGGCAGTAGAATACTTTTCTGTATTACAGTGACCATTCATCACAATGGTATGTTTTAATTGTATTGATGTATATTTTTGACTGGAATGTAATTGATCTAAATTGGCTCTGTAACATGTGCATGTCATGATGATTGGATGAGACATCACTATTGGGCATATTTAAGGGTGAAGTGATGGCGACTAAAGCTAATATTCAGCTTGCAAGATAGAGCTACATGTATGCGATAGTTTTACTTAGCAATCTTTTGTTTAAAGAAAATTTATTCCAATATTTTCAGGCATAAAATTCTTACAACTATTTTTTTTCAGTTTGACCCTGAAATAGATATATGTATACCAGCACAGAAAGGCCAAGTTAAGAAGAATCCAGACACACCATCTAGCAAAGCAATTGCTCATACTTCGACCAGCACCCAGCCGACCATATTAACAGGATTATCACCTAAGCAGTATTCATCTCCAAAGCCTTCAGCCTTACCGGTCAGTAACCAAGACATCTAAATATATATACTTGTATAATCAAATTTATGTAAACTTTAAAGTTTTGTTTGTTTTTGATATTCATTTGTAATATGGAGTTATATATAATTATATATAGAGTACATTTACTGGTTTGTAACATAGGGTATGTATATTGTAACTACTACTGATGTTCTGAAACCAAGCCTTATGACATTTGCAACCAGTATGTATTCATAACAGACTGTATGCAATACAATGCTGTTTTTTATGATGATGTGACTCTTGATTTCAGTACTTAATTACATTCACATGTTTTATATTTCCATTTAGTTGACTTAACCCAAATCATAAATTTTAACATGAAAGTTTTGCTTGAACACTTAAATTTTTTATCAGATTCCTACACAGCCAAGACCAAGAAGATCAAATAGAGTCAAATTTGTTGGCCGTAATATACAACATGAATGGATTGTTGGTGAAGATAGTGGTAAAACAGAGTGGTACGCAGGAAGAGTTCTTGAAGTTATAAAAGGTACCATTCAAATGTTATGTCAAATGATATTGAATGTTTGACACGGGTAAAACAAAATAATTAGGCCAAAGAACATTCATTGTTTGTACAAACAAAAGCAAGAAATAAACACAATTAGATAGTTATTCACATAACAACCTATAGATATCACTCTAAGACTTATCACTTGCTACACAATAATCTATGTACTTAACCAAATGTTGCTGTAAATGTAACAGTCTTGTATTAGTTATAAAGATACTATGTAGACAAAAAAATACAACTACACTCAAACCTCTCTTTGAAGACAGACCATGTGTGCTCCAAAATTAATCTTTGTTAACAGGTGGTGTTTCTTCACAGGAAATAAATAATTTACAGTGGTCTTCTTGCATATTGAATATAGATTATTTTCATTACATAGATATTTAGTGATGTTTATTAATATATTTTGTTTTTATAATAAATAATTATAAATTAAAAAATGTACATATTAACTCTATAATTATAAAATATTGTTTATGAACTTTGCTAGGTAAAGACGGCGATGTAAATGCGGTGTATGAAATTCAGTACGAGGGAGAAGACGAAGCCCATGAAGTGGATAAGTTGAAAGGAGACCTAGAAGACGGTTCCTTGAAGTTTATTGATGTTTGAGGTACATATTTTCATGACATTCGTTTCTTTAGCTGCAGAATTTTGCCTTTAAATCGTCATAATGACATGTGTGTATTAATTGGTTCAAAAATATATCTGCTGGGGTAAGCAACACTCAGATGGGTGAATTCAACATCTGTGACTTGACCTCACTTTTCTCTGAGATAGAGTGATGTTGATCTTAGCCTTATCATTGTCAAACCTTATTTTTGTTACAAAGTTGTCATTTTCATATGCAAAGTAATGCTGCTCAATGGAGGTAAAGTAAGCTGATACATTGTTGAAACATGTAGTAATTTACTCACTATAATGTTAATTAACAAGGGAAACAACTCTGATTTTATTTAACTTTGGCCATACCAGTACACCATACTTTAAACCTGGCACTACTTTCAAAACAAATAAAATAGACATTTTTTTAGTGAAATAGGTAGTTGTTAACTTAATTTTCAAGTGATATAAAGTGTTTATTGGGATATTCACCTATTGTTCATTGTTATTAATATGTTCTACTTTGCAAATGTTGTTTTTGATTTATTTCATAGTGTGCAGTTTGGTTGTTTGGAAGTTATTAGCAGAGGAAGTTGTTTGAGGTAATATAATGGTTATATTCTATCATTTTGGAACTTATTTTTATGTAACATACATGAAACACTTAGCCTAACATGTATGGACAAGTTATATGTTACAAAGTTACCAATTCTAGATGTTATTACTATATACAAGTTTTCAACATACCCCACCCACTGTCAATCATTTCATACTATGATAGACCCTTAAATCAAAGCCAGTAAATAGAGTTTTGAGACTTATGTCGTTGTAGCAACGTATATTTTGTAGTATAAACAGGATGAAATGAATACATGGTTGGTGCCGAGTTGGAGAAGGTTTATCCGGTTCGGCACGAAATCTAAAATGGGCTCGTCAGAGGCTCGCTTTTTTCATCGTTCTTATCCTTACCGGATAAACCTTCTCCAGTACAAAAATCACTTTATCTTATCAATAACTTGGATTTTCATGTATTGTACTCTTTTCGAAAGATGGCAAGTAAAACTTTTCAGGTAAGAGAAACAAAACACAACGAAATTGAAGAATAGTACTCTGGTAATATTTATAACCAAAAAAGGCTAGTCGTGAGCATTGACTTTTTTCTTAGCTTTGAAAAAAAGTCCAACATAAGCATTGAAATGTACAATCAGTAAGTTCATAAACGTCAAATGTTCAATGAACGATAACTCGATATAACGGATGAACCTATTTTGGTGTAATGAACACTCATTATCTCCCTTGAACGTTTTCATGAAACTTACCGTGAAAAATAGTTAATTTATGCATAGGATACCGATCGAGTACGAGGTCTATCTGCGTAGGAAATACCTGGTCACGGGATTCACGTGAACGCCGAGAGCGCGTAGCGCTCGAGGTGTTTCGAGAATCCCGTGATCAGATCTTTTCTACACAGAAAGGCCGATGTACGAGGTTGGTATCTGACTTACACAACGTTCAACAGTCGTTAGATGGCTTTACATTTACCGACATGTCCAATAGCAATACAGACGATATATTCTCTCTGCATGCCATTGACATGGCAAAACTCGATACGATGATCAGGTATATTTTAAAGCTTGTCGCCTTATTTAGAAATGTGGAATTGGCAACTAATTATACCACCCTATGACGATATGGTCATTGAATGTTTGTTGAGAGCTTGCCTATTTATACTTGTTGAAACGTTACTGTCGGTTTGAAAGAAAAGGAAAAAGTTTTCAGACATTTTAAATTTTCGATTTTCTAATATTTTAAATAATATCAAATAATAATCTGTTGCCATGAGTTCTTTTCATGCCCCACCATTCGAAATGGCGTAAGGGCATAAAGTGATATTCATGTCCGTCCTTCTGTCCGATCAAAATTTGATATCCGAGCGATAACTCAAGAAAAAGTTCATGGATTGGTTTCAAATTAGTCCGCCCGGTTATCTCAGCGGCTAGAGCGTTTGGTCTGTTAATCAAGAAGTTGTAAGATCGAACCCTGTGCGAGGCTCCAACTGTCCATGAAAAATTTGGCTTAAGATATTACATCCCGTGCTAAATTTTCTACCACCTATGAATTATGTGAGGTAGCTTGGATAGAATGGTAATAAGTCTGAATAAATCCAGGGTAGCTGGTTAGGATGACTACCCGCTACGACATATTAACTGAAATTATGTTGAAAATAGCGTTTAATCCGATGAAATAAATAAGAATGGTTTCATATTCTACATGAAGGTGTCTGATAATAAATAACAGGTCAACTTCGATTTCCGTTAAAAAAAAACTTTTCACATGGCCTCTTTTGACTTAGCGCTTAGTGGGTGCATTCGTGTCCTCTGGTTACATTTCTAGTCTGATATTGCTATTGTTTCAAGTGGAAGCGGATGTTTCACGTGTTCTCAAACATTTTTCTTTTACTAGAACCGACGCACATATCGTCAAATCCTACAAAGAAGGAAATGCATTGCGCTTTCGTCAGCCTTGTATGTGCCGTTTTGGTATGATTACAAAGTAAATGATCTAACTATAATTGCTGTTTGGTTTGTTATATATTACCCATCTAAGGTATTTTGTCCATCATTAGTTAGAGAATACTCGACTTGCAAATTTGTGATTGCTCATGCTTATATAATCATGGAACATACACATTGTGTACAGAAAACAGACTCGAGCACGAAATTCCTTTGATGATACAGGTCTTTCTAAAGGATATGGACCGATCACAAACAAAGAAGTAGGTGTGTAACTTAATATAAAAATGGTGAAATTATACGTCAGTCAAACGTGCCAAACAAAATAATGTAAACTAATGAAAAAAATAACAGCATTACATACGTGTGAAAACGACCGATTCGATCAGTTGCAACCAAACGATATCGCCTGCAGAACCATTGTATTAACAACATCTTGCGGAGGGTGATTCCACGAAATTTGCAAGGCGTTTGTTGCATCTGCATTATTTAATAACACCACGCGGTCATGCAAACCATCAAATATATCATACAATAATTTGATGTAAACAAAGCTAAAGTAATCATTTAATCTGTCACTATCTGGCGTTGTTTCGAAAGTGTGGGGTGCTTTTAACATGACTATAGCATTGTTATTCCGATTTAATAATCTCTCAACGCTCTGCCTTCATATGCTCTTCAAAAACACTATAATGATAAGTTAACACATGCATAAATTCTTGTATGACAATTATGGTATTTTCGTCACTAGGTATATTTTCGAGTCTCCTTGGGATAGAGAACAACGTATATCTGACGTCTTCAAAATTTCGAACAAACAAAGGTTGACTATGCGGATACTATCCGCCGACGAAGTTGATTGCTGCGTTTTTACACTCTGCTTCTTTGTGCCATTTTTCTTGCTGCCATTTTTCTGTCGTCAGTGTACAGCTGAATTTGTCTAAGATATATGTATACCAAAAACCTCATGGTAGAGTCACCAAACAAGTAAAGTCGTCTATTGGACAAACATGAAATGGCTTCGATCTTGTTAATCCCCACAGTGAAATAAATAGATACAGAACATAAACAAGCCCATCTTATGCTGGTAAGAAATATTTCGCATTCAGTCAAAGACTACGATACCAAGAGTGTACTTGATTGATGAAGGAACGAATTGTTAATCCAATGGGTTCTAATTTTATTTTTTTCCTTGACAATTTTCTAATACTAGTATGATATCCCAATTTCTGACCACAATTTTAGATAAAATGATAAAACAATAGGTCTATGGAAACTGGATTCCTGTGTTCACATCCTTTGCGTGGCATGTATTCTAATCCCATCTTACATTCGTGAAAATGCAACGTCTTTTGTATTATTACCTTTGCATAAAGCTAACTTCCATTTTCCGTTTTTGTAATAACCAGATGTTTGTCGTGTCGTCCACAAACGTTTTCTGTTATATGTTGAACACGGAGTAGTAGGTAAAATTGGACAAGTATTTTCAGCATCTTTGACTTCTACAGTAATTATCTGGGAAACGAGCGGCTGGCCCCTGAAGATAAACAAGCAGTATTAAAGGCCTACACGTTTTTACTTAAACGCATACTATTGTTAAAGATTTTTTATCGGTATTTTCTATAGTTATGTATATTAGTATACTATTTTCATGTGATATCATATTTTTCATCAACGGCCTAAGTTAAGAAGTATTGACGCTCGCAGAAACGTGTGAACCAACTCGAATATCAAAAAAATATCAAATATTCAGAATAAATTGATGGTACAATCTGTAAACGTGTATTACTCGCCCTTTCAACAATTTCTCCTCACAACCAGAATACGACAGAACTTGGTACGGTTGATCGGTCTTTACATGCGTCCAATCTTGACACAAAAGATGTTCATTGGTCGGTTTCAGACAGTAGAACGGCATACCAGAATATATATACTAGTATGTAAAGTTGCATAATTTTGATTGGTTGAAAGCCACGCTCAGTCTTGTATGGTTTGAATGGCAAGGTCGCACTTCGGAATATGTTCTGCTTGAAAACTTTCCGACTATACTTCTTGCAGCAAGTACCTTCAGTAGAATAGTTTATAGTCTATAAATTATTCTATCTAAAACATATACATTTGTACATTTAATGGGAACTTACATTATGGAACGTGTGATTTCGGAAATTGTCAATGAAATTGTTATTACAAGTATTCATAACATTACGAGGAAAGCTGAAAACCATCACTGAACATATGCTTTTGGGAGATAAGCTATATGGAGGTGTCGTTATCTTGTTCATAATAGATTCATTATAGAAATCTGTATTACATGATCATTGTAAGGTGAACTTTCAAATAAAGTTTCCTTTTAAAAAGGAAAGGCTTGGCTGGTTGTTGCTGATAAAAGTTAGTTCTGATACCATAACTAAATTGGTTCATTTTATTTCGTCTTGTTGACCACTTTAGTTATGGAATTGTCCTCTTTCAAAGTCAACAGGTAGTCTGAAACATCGGTATATTTTTCTATTTATAGATTTTCCTATAATTCATCGTACTGTACACAAGTTTTAAATTGCATCAGAGAAAGCGTTTCACAAGTTAAATTATAGTAGGGGTGTATTTCATTAATTAATTAATCCTCCGCTTATTACCTTCAGCAATTATGTTGATAATTAAACAAAGAGCTAGTAAAGTAAAAATAATTGAGACTGCGTTAATATATCTTATCTTTTCGTGCCTTAACGGTTGATGGATCATGCCGATTTATAGTGAAACACCCCGATTTTACAATGAAATCGCAAATGTGTACATCAAGATCACGTGACAAAATTATTGGCGGCAATAGCGTTTCGCAGGTTTCATTATAGAAGGGGCTTCCTTAAATTCTCTTGAACAATCCTCCGCTAATAGATCTATGTCTTTCAATAATGATTAAAATAATTGATTTAAATATATTGTACATAGTAACAGAAAAAATAGACAGTTTTAAAATGTGTACCTTAACGTGTAATTAATGTTAATAGAACAAACCGATCTTTAGTGAAACACCCTGATTTCATAATAGACTAGCGCAGTGAAGTTGGTACACTCAAGTCATGTGATACCGATTCACACAGTAAGCGTAAACCAATCACCGGACTGTTAACATATAGCTCTCAACCAATCGCCGGACTCTTAACATTTTTGTGCACTTGTACCCAGCTTTCGCATTGCATCTACCAGCATCTAGGGAACAAACGTAACCGAAAACAATACATAGGCTTGGAGCCGTAGCTCCAAGCCAAAAAGTCAGTTAACACTTAGCATGTGCAAGAGCGTTTTGTACCAATACAATAAATTAAAGCTAAATATTTTAAAATTGTTTTACCTCAGTTCTCACACGATACAAAGTAGTCACCAGTTCTCTAGTATAGGCGATTGATACCTTAATCACAGAAACTCCTGTCCAAAATAGTTTAAGCTCGGCAGTGTAGGAACCATCTTTGTTGTCAGTGACAACCCCAGGTGCATGCGCAGTATCGTTTAGATTATGTATAGTGCCTCTTCCTGTAGTTTTTCTTTTGCCATTTGAATCATACAAAGTGATACGTATCCGAACAACTTCTCCTAATTTGTACAAGTTCTGGTCACCTGTTGTTCAAAGACTATTCTAGATCGTACTTCTTCGCTTTATATAGTACTGCTGGGATTATGGTCAATCAAATTAACCGAATCAAAATAAGAACAGAAATAGTGTATCGTTGAAAATGTAAAGACATTGCTTCAATACGAACTCATTTCTTAAAAAGGAATCAGATATTACTAGGGGTGATCGGTGGTCTGGTGGTAACCTATTGGACTTCTAAACGTAAGGCTGTGAATTCGAATCTCGGCTCTGTTGATATTTCAATATATCAGGGACGTTTTTTTTAATGTCCCCATCCCAACTACCGTGCTTAGTATTGTGCTATGAAAATCACATAAAGGGGGTGAGCGGTGTTTCTGTGTAAGATAAAGATCTAGGGAGAACTATTCGAAATCAGAGTAGGAATGTAAATAACCCGATTCTCTTGTATATTATCCGTTCCCTCTCTCTTTGACAGCTCTGGCCATAGCTGTCGAATGGGCCTTTAAACAATAGATAAACAGATGTTAACTGATCACATAACTACTAGAAGCTTGAACCAGCAAATGCAAATACAGTGTGCAAATAAATTAGACGATGTATTGTAGGAATTAACATGTGTTTGTATACATGTATAACAGAACCAGAATTGAAAGTACATTTGTAGCTTATCTAATTATAATCATACATTTATATTTCTAGATCAAGTGATATTCAATGTTTTAATGTTATAAAAGTCTTCTAATTACTATAGTATAATCAAAATTACGATAAGATGCGGTTAGTGTGTACCCTAACTATACTACTCATAATTGATGCTATACTGTATACAAACTACTGATATGAACTGTTTTAATCCTTAGAAAGAACTATAGATATCTTTCGGGGATATAGATAGCGCATAAACATAGACACACATCCATATTATTAACTAAATCATGAGTTCTAATATTTTTTTATTTGCATGACTAACTATCAAAGTGCATAATCTACCCTGTCCAGGCCATTAGAAACAATTGTTTGTTTCTTGTTAAATATTGTGGAATCATTAATTTTTTGTTGGGGATTTAATTTCGTGCATTTCGTGCGTCGGCTCATCCACGAAATCAAATCCCCACGAATTTAAGTGCAGAGAAAAGGCATTTCTTTTCAAATATCAAAATCCACGAATTTATGTCCCCACGAAATATCCATTTTAGTAAAAACCACTAAAATTGAAACCAACGAAAATAAACGAAATACAGTACTCAGTACTAGTAGAAATAGAATTGGTAGGTCGCGGGATCTTTATGAAGCTTTGATTTGTGTTGGTTAAAGGGGCATACCCTACAACTGACAAACATTCTGTGAAAGTGTAAAAATGTGTTAGATGTATAAAACAATATATAATGGATAATTGCAAGAAGAACTTGTGTCATAAAATGACTAGTTTAGGTACTAGCCGCAAAAATCATAGCTAGGAATAATAAATCACTTCCACCCAAAAATTGTACAACAAATTCCAAAGAGTTTCCAATCTTTTATGGAAACTAATATTTTTTTGTGATTTTATTTTTAATTGGATGGATTTTTGGCTGAAACTTTCTTCCTCGGCTTTTTTCTTTACAAGCTTCTAATTTATCATCATTTTGCCTTGAATCTAGATGCACCAAGTTTTAGGGTATGCCCCTTTAAACTGTGAGAACGTGGATGTGCCGTTTCTCAGACCTAATAAAGGTTCTTGGGTCACGTGAAAGAATAAGGGTAGATCGGGTAATCAAAGAAACAAACACTTTTCTATAGTGTAGTGTCTATTACTAGTTTGGCTAATTCTGGCCATTTGATTGGCTAATGGTGATGACTGAATCTATAAATAGATGATAGGTAAGTAAATCATGCAGGCTTTGCCTAGATATGTTGTTGTAAGATAGCATATATCTGAAATGCTATTTGAAGTTCAATGTGGTTGTATGATAGTGCTCAGATTTATGGTGAATTTGTTAACATTTAGGGTTTATTCTATTTAATTGATGTAGGTAATGATATTACTATGTGCTTATAAAGTATGTACATGAATTTATTCATTTGTTAAATACTCATGATTGTCAATATATGTGCATTACTCATATCATGTAAATATGTTATACTCGATTGAATAAAATATACAGTCAACTTCATACAAAAAACATAAACCAATATGCTTCTTGTAATTCGTCTACCTATAACGCTTTGTTATAGTTTTTGGACTTGTTTTTTATCAAAATCAAGTCCTTTGTAATCGTTGACTTATATTTGTCGCTGGACTCCATAACAGCTTGGTTAAAAGAATGCCACATAAAGGAAATAGTGCGCAACTAAATGGTATGTTTATATAGAAGTGTCTGGAATCTTTCCCCAATTAAGTGTGTCAGATCTAAATACATTTCAAATCATTCTATTCTAACTACATGGAAAGAGTCATGTATCTAAATAAGTGCTTGTCGGTAGATACATGAGATTTTCAAATGCGTAGAATTAAAACCGCGTATTCACTGTCCAATAAAATATCTTTCCGTAAAAGTAGTTCTACTTTCGGTCTTCGTTCGATAGTTCAGAAAAGTCTCCACGGACGTATTCGTGCATTTGCAACAATCTACCATCGATGTGTGTGTTTTTTGCCTTTCTAACATTTCTTAATATAACAAAGCGAATTCTCATTTAATCGTATTCCGTGATATTCACGCCAACTAGTGTTATTTTGATGACGGAATCGCTATTTATAGACTCACTCCCCGCAGTGGCTAGTAGCAAAGCGTAACCGATAAGGGGAGTTTGATTTATCGAAGGTTGAATGTTAAAACTGCGGCTTAAGAATTATAATTCGAGTCGCTAAATACGAACGTAAATTACTGGATACGTGCTTTTAAAATTTACTGTTTAAGAGTTCCTTTTACGCCAGATTATTTAGAATTACATAATCACGTCTGAATTTCATGCAACATCGGGTTAACTATAGGTTATATAGGTCTTACTCTACTGTGTCAGGACCTTTTTGATTTGAGTGACCCTGAATGTGTTCAATGCGACGATGTTCTGTTGTGTTAAAACCAGCAGAATCAATGTTTGTATTTACTGTTACTGAAGTGTTGTTTACTAGTTTTGTACAATAAAGAGTTTTTAATGCAATTAAATTGTCCTCAATTAATGTGCTAATCATTAAACTTTCCAATATCAGGCTTTTTCATTTTAAAATTTTAGCAAAGGGACTATTGTAAAGCCCTAGCTTATGTCATTTACCTATATGCATATGACTTGCATTACAATATGAATGAAAAATCGGTCCGTAATTTTAAATGTTAAAATATTTGTATGGGCTCGAACGATGTGGGTACACATTTCTCTCTTTTGTCTCGTATGGTAAAAATCAAGTCCGACAGTACTTTCAGTACTTTCATTCTTGTTATGTCTTTGTATTTCGGAACGTCTCGGTGGTTTTCGTGATATATAAATAACAAATTATTCAGATTAGGCGCGCAGGTCAGATGGTGAAACTGCTTACTTAAGCGGCCTGTCAGCCAAGATATAATGGTTTGAATCACGCTTTTTCATATTTCATTATTTCAAATATTTGAAATAGATATGTTGTAAAATGCATATAATTCAGTTTTCATGTTATTCCAATTAATTATCGCCTTCGTTAGCAAATCTGAACTTGAGCCATTGTCAGAATCTTAGCTGTCAGATAATTAACATCTTCGCTATAATGTGACATCGACTACATACTAAAGAATGTGATATGATCAGATTTTTTTGATTTGTGGTGACAAACATTATACCCATTTTAACATAAATGTACTTGGTCATTGTATTACTGTATTATTTTAAGCTTGACCTTTCGTCACATAACACCACATAGCTCGATTTCTATCTATAGTGTGGCAGACTAAGCTGATTTCATGACAAATGTATAGCTTGACCATGTGTTTTAGCCGTGAAGAAATTATTAAGAACAAATCACTTAGTCAAATAGAGGATATGGATATTCGGAACAAATCTGCCTGAATAAAATTGATAATGTAAATATCAGATGCTCAGACCCAGTTGATTTAGTGCATTCTTCCGTCACGGCTCAAAAAACATGGTCAAGCTGTACATTGCTAAACATTTCCTAATCGGTCATCTAGTTTTAATATTTATATTGAAAACACGATGCAGTAGAACATACATGTATAAGACAATCAATTAACTTACTAGAGTATTCGAAAGCTTAATCTACTAGTATGTAAACTTACTCAATCCTAATTGACCCTAGTTAACATTAAGACGTAGTCCACCCTAGTTCACCGTACTGTTAGACGTAGTGTAAATGGTAGGTCATATTACCACAGTCAACTACGGTAAGCACTTCTGTTAAATAGGATCATTTACGGTCGGCTTGGGTCAACTACGTTCAAACTACAGTCTCCGTAGGGTCTTGGTATTCAAGCCGACAGTAGAGAATTTTTCAACATGTTGAACATTTTTAGGCTACCTACGGACAAATTATGAGTTTGAACTACATGTACGTTTATGATATAATGCTATTAATTAGGGAAATTCCTAATGGCCGAGTTATTTGTCCGAGGTTCGCTGTATTGGCCTAAGCCCGTTTCAACAACCAATGAAAAGCCCGCATTTCATAATTCTATATTGTGCCGAGTTTTTTAACCGATGGGAATGCGTAAATCCCGTATTGCCGAGTTTTGTCCGTTTTGGCCGACATTTTTACAAGAATTGTCGACAGCTCTTTTGTATTGAGTACAATGTTAGTATATGCAGTCCAGGAAAACATGTAAGATGAACTTGCCGCCGTATATAACTAGAAGATCGTAGTAAACTGGCGTTAAATTCACTGAAACTATCTAACATAAAACACAATAGGCCAACGATTTGTTTGATACTTCATTGAACATTGCAAATTTGATCTGGGAGTGCAACGCTTTTGTAAGAAAGGCTTATGTTTTTTCAGCAACGATATATACGGGATTTAGAAGTACACGTTTCAGACAAAATTCGATAGAAATGTCCGCATAAAAGTTGTGATAGCTTTCAGATACGAAGCAATATGTTCTTAATATCAACTATTGGGCTAATTTATTTTGTACCTTGGAATTCTTGGGAGTTTGCATTTAAATAGGCTGGAGATATTTACTGTAATCTTTTCGCTGCCAGACACATATTGCTACATGGTACACTGTATTGCCAGGGATTTTATTTTAAGAAATGCGAGCCATACCGAAATTTGCTGAATTTAAAATAATGCGCGGTGTAAACAAAGTTCGTTCCGCTTTTCATGCTATATTATGACTCCGGACCCTACTACGATTTCGATGAAATTTTATATGCGTTATACCGCTTCAATTTATTGTCGTTTTACCATAGTATCATGGCGTTCTTTACACACGTGCACCGTTACCAAGGAAATTGTAAATACGGAATTAAACAAACGACATTAAATGCTGGCTGTGATTTCAAAAACTATCTCTTGAACAAGAACGGGCTCAAATGTTGTCATGTTCTGAATTGGGATTTACTAATGAAGAAATTGCAAAACGTTTGCGAACATCGTTGCGTTGGGTGCGAACATGGCGTCCAAGTAAAATCGGGGGTAGGGCAAAAAAAGTAATCATCGCGGTCAAGTATAAACGTGGAAATTCTACTAGGAAAAATCCTGAACGTTTAAAAAGCCTTGGAGAAAGTATTAGTCATACCACTGCACAATCACCTCGGGAATACCAGAAAATAGGAGCCTTTCAAGCGAAAAAAATCACAGCTTCTTACGAAATCTCATATTAAAAAAAGGACTGGAACTTTCAAGGAAATACAAACACCTTACACATGAAGACTGGGAACATTTCATTTTCTCTGATGAAAGCATAAACTAACTGTTTAATCACCCAAATCGGAAGAATGATGTTGTGTGGGGGTCTCAAGAAAGTCAGGAACCAAACGTCATTTGTGCTAAGACGAGCGCGAATGTCAAGGTGCGGGGTGCAATTGGTGCGTTTTGGCTCTCTCGTCTACATATCGTGCCAACGAGAAACTGTTGATGGATATTATTACCGTGTACAAATACTAGAAAAAGAACTAAAACCAGCACTGTCATACATTGTATGTACCTACAGGACGGATACAAGGAAGCTAGTGCCTGATTCAAGAACTAAGAACTTTCGTTTTTCATCAAGATGGAGCAACACCACACACTGCTGCTAAAACCCAGGAATGGTGTACTAAAAATGTAAGTATTTTTTTCACGGCAGATGAATGGCCCGGCAACTCGCCTGATTTGAATGAAATTGAAAATCTCTGGCGTACTCTCGATACAGAGGCTAACAGAGATTCCGCACTATGACAATGACGCAGCTACGACGTCGCCTACGTCTAGCCTGGAGGAAGATCTCCCCAACTCACTTTCTGTAATTAATACATTCGATCCCAATCGTCTTAAAAATGTAATTACCAATAATGGTGGTGCTTCTGTGAATGGAGTGTGAAATTTCAGGAATGTGCGTTGTGTTCTTCTATATTTCATTGCCTGTCCAAAAGCGGAACGAACATTCTTTGCGCCCTTTATTATTAATCGTGTCCATTCTAAAACACAGAGACAACTAGTTCTTACGATTTAAACAAAGTTTATCGAACAAAAATAGTGTCAGTTTTCTTTTAGAAACTTTATTTCAATTGAATCAATTTTTATGTTCATTTTTTTGTCAAGAAAAGCGTGGGAACATGGTGTAAAAATATTGAAATTTTAAAAGAAAAAAGTACGTAATAATGAACAATTATGTAAGGGAGAACGAACTAAAAGTCACGTGGTGTTGAAAGGAGGCGTTCTCGGCGTTCAGATGTTATAAAATTTACATCAGAAGCAAAAGATATTGCGTTTTAATCAAGAATAAAAGTTTTCATTTGGTCACTAAAACAGTACACAAATCATGAATAGAAATCCAATAAACCATCATCCATATCGAAACATTTTCGTGGCGCTGGTTTCTCTATGATCAGGGACCAAGATGCTGCCAAATTTTGCCAGTCTTGTTTGCCGCCTTGCTGAATCCATACCATACAGATGCGCCTTTTTCATTTTTAACGGTAGTTTCATTCTTTCCTTAGACAGTCCAAAGTTCGGTCCTTCTAAAATATTCTGTCCCCTCCCAGTTTCTGGATGGGAATGTTGTTGGAAATAGGAAAACAGTTGTCGATGAAAAGGTCTGTCTCTCGGCATCCTCTGGTCGAGTGCTAGTGTAGTGTTGATTAAAACAATCATGATGACAAGATGAAGCGAGTAATCCATGGTTCTGAAATGATAAAAGGAGACAATATAAAAAATCTGATGGGTTAAAAATGTAAAAAAATCTGATGTGAAAGAACAAATAAATGGGAATTAGGCTTAATATATATATACATAAAAATTTGAAAAAAAGTTCAATAATTCTATGATATCCGAATAAACGGACTGACGGACGGACAGATGAGAAGAATGGGTAAGGCAAATGAAGGAAATATCTTAATAAGGGAGTTACACGTGGGGATTGGTGGAAAAACCTGAAGAGTAATGCTGAAGGAATACCATATGGACAATTAAAGATATATATAGGGAAAGGAAATGAGTAAGATATTATGACATTGAAAGGAATTGACGAGTGAAAGAAATATGGAACGAAAGTATATGACGAATGATAGAAAAAGTTAAAAGACAGGTTGTGAATGGAATGAAGAAAGAAGAGGTCGTAATTTGATGCATTTAAAGCGTGGCTCACACATGTTTTCATAATTTATTATTTATGTTCAGTCATTTCTTACAAGATACAACAGTTGGCTAACTGGCTCATCAATCGTACCCACCATAAGTAGATGGAGTGGCTTGATTATTTTAAAATTTCAAACCTTATCTATAGTGTGTAACATTTTTAATTACCAATATATTCTTTTCAATCGAACACCAAATTGTAAATTCTTTTTGTTGTTAAGTCAATTCTATTATAGGATCTTTTTGATCTTACGATGAAAAATGACAATTGAATCTTTAAATATTGAATGCTAAAACAATAAGCATCAAAACTGATTTACCATTTTAATTACAACCAACCGTATTGTAATTATTGTATCAATCAATACGTTTATAATAATGCCAGACGTTGAGATCATGAGCCATGTGCATAATTCAAATGATCGCAATGCAACACGTGGGAAATCATAAGCGAAACTAGCAGATTACATAGCACCAATGTTTGAATCATTCATCTGCAGGAGTTGAGTACCAATATCAAATTACTTACTAGTTAATGAAGCTTGCTCTCATATTAATTTGAACCATTTGTAATTTGGGATACGCCTTCCAAATAACGTCATATTTGTGGTCATTGTTTTATTAAATATGATATTTCTCGATAGAATCTAAAAGTAATCCCGCTCCAGAAGGCGCATACTTATAAATGTTTCAACATAAACATAGATTCTATTCACTGGTGGTTTTAATTGTATACATTAGACATACAACCTTTTGAGCCGGACATGCATTTATGAATAAAGTACATTGGTAAAGATCTTGCGATTTGACGTGAAGGACGTTATAGAATATTTGATTAACATTTAGGTAACCACACTTCAGCCAAATCTATATCGATGTTTATGTCAAGCCTTATTAAAGTTTTTGGTGGTTAAATCTATATGTGCGATAAAGATCAACAGGAAATTGTATGTTTCTGTTCTTTGTGTAGTCTTTACATATTAATAATATTAGTTATAAACGTAAGCTTGTTACCATAGGAGAAATGTTAGTTCTGTTAAATTAATTGCCAGCAGTGAAGTCGTGCGTGGTGCTTACACAAAATGATAACAAAATGTTGTTGTGTATATTGAAACTCACCTTGATTAATCTAGAGGAATAAATATATATATATTTACGATTATATTACATAATTATCTGAAAGAAAAACTGTTGATGTGAGTATAAAGTACTGCTTCTTAGAAGAAAAGGGAGACAAACATAAAGCATTACCTAACAAAAGAAATAAGAGTCTTCTCTTTCTGGTACTGGTGTTCATGGAATGGTATTTTGTTAATCATATTTAAAATATTGTTTTGTTATATTTTATTTATTTCACCATATACCTTGTATTGTCAATACCGAAATAAATCTATTTATCTACAATCAAGCTACAAGAATTGACGAATTAAGATATAGTCCTCGGAAGTAGAAACTATTAGTATTTATAGCGCATGTACACTGCCGACAAGAACGGCAATCTTCCAAGGGACACTACCTAGTTATGGGAAAGGGTCATTACGCAAAAAGCGGACATCCCAAGGGGGTACATCAATGGTACGGGTAACATACGGCTACAACAAGGTACTATAATACACCAATTCAAACAGATATCATCTTATTTTTACCAGAGCCTTGAAACCATACTTAAAAATACAAAGTTTCCGTCATAGATCCTTTAGCTAGACAAATTTTATGAAGACTCAAGTTCAGTTAGCTTAGCTTGCGGCATCAAGACTCAGGCAAAGTATATGCTTCTCTTCGAGATTCAGGCTGAACATACTGTATAAAACACTGGTTCTCCACCGAACTTCTGTACATACAATATGTGCGAAAATTAGTAATGGTTTTCAGTCGAGATGATGAGGATTTCCAGAAAGGAACACACGTGTTTTGACCGTTAAACCAATGAATCCCAGACTGGTTTTGCTGCTTGTGGGGTTTCTACTGGCAGAGGATTTCGTGTCTTATGATATGTAATGCATACTGAGGAGCTATAGCTATGACCATTTCTAGTGGTACATTTTATTGCTGATTCTAATTTAAATACCATGCCATATTTGTTTCATGATGGCACTATTGTCTTGTCAGTAAATTCTAAATTTAATGAACTTTTGATTTATTGCATGTCCTTAATTCAAATATGGGAAGGAGTGGTATGTATGTATACTAAACTATAGCTGGATAAGTTCTGCTCACTGGATAAAGCATGCTGTGCATATTTAGAATTTAGAATAGATTTAGTAAAACTACCAGAGTGTTGTTCATTTATGTTACTCCCATAAAGAACTGTTACAATCCAGATACATTTTTGAGGAAATCCGGATTTTTGGTATGAGATTATATCAGGGAAATTATATTCGCGCGATAAACCCTTATCCGAATATAACTTAACTTTCGTAGACAAAGACTGCAATTAGTTAAAATTGCAATGAACCAACACTTTCGAAATAGAATAATTGTATAGTTGTAACACGTGTCAGACGTTTTGAATCGGAGTTGTTTTATATATTAAATATTGATTACTAACACGAAATCACGAACGTAAGTTCTATATTGATAAAATCCTGTACAAAAGTAACAACACGTTATTTTAAAAGTGAAATTATATTATCAATACAAGCATTAATTGATGCACCAAAAGCTATATTAAGTTGAATAGTATTTGACGCAAAAATATTGTGAGCTTGAAGCACAAACAATAATTCAAAACTGTACCAAAGGAAATGAATTTTCCACAAATTTCATAAATAATTAATTACAACAAAAGTCAAATGTCTCATCAAAGCAACGAACATATTTCAAACCAAGTTTTGCTGAATGAAAGATAGTTCTTTTGATGTTACACATTACCATTGATGCTTGATTAACTTCAATTACTACTTCGTAAGCTGAAAAAACATGTACCAGCATTTAAACAAATTCTACGCATCAGGGCTCAGCATCAAATTGAAATAAGACAACCATATTGAAAAAAAATTACATAAACTCACTTTATTCTAATCAAATGATTATTTGCTTGCTTTAGTGAAAATTACGAATAAGAACATAAAAAACAGCTGAATTTAATGTCTTGTAACATTATTGCTTAACAAAATCAATTTAATACGAATTAACATTGTACACTTATGGACTAAAGTTTTAAGCAGAACTAAATTAATTCCCTGCAGTAACTGTCATCTTCTTCATAAGATAATCAATCGTTAGGGGATTGGTTGGCTTTAGATGGATATTTAGAACACTAAGAACATGTTCGAACTCACGAACTCGGGGCTTGTAGACTCAACACTTTAGCTGTTGAGCTGAGCTACGGGGCCTCTATCTGAACAAAGAAGTGTTTTAGTAAAGAAATAAAGCATTAAAAACCCTGTTAAATCATGGTTTAACTTCTTTATTATAATAACAACAGCGTAACTTGTCTCAACTACAGGCAATATATGTGACAATTCCTGTACACTTTTTAAACCCCGCAATAGATTTAAGAGACTTTAAATTTCATACCTTTTAATACCATTGGTTCGGATATCATTACAGGTAACATTAAGGTTTGCAATTTAAATGAATTATCACCGGGCTTTAAACGACCTGTACATAAATTCTAACTGTATTGAACCGTTGTTTGTATTCATCAAGGACTCTAATGTTTTGCTTTCACAAATGAAAATATAAAATTTAATACCTCCGTTACCAATCTCCAAGCACATTCTCTAGTGAGCCACATAAGGAGGGCATGTGTCCGCACTAGGTCTTCTCAAATTCATGCCATCAATGAACAATGTTTTCTAAAGGCAGTTTAGGGTGACAGTTAACAAAATGATGATAATGGCAAAATAGACAATGGTAATGGTCACGAATTACCGACGTTTGTCTTTGGTTTCAGATGAGAATGCTCAGTCCAGTTCTAGTGTCATTAAAAGTTATATTATTGTCAGGAGTGCGAACAGCGATATCCAATTCTAGTCTGGAATGTTTCTAGAATGTGATTATACAATAGTTTTCCAGGATGATTATTTAATGTAAAAGCATAATCATTAAAACTTTGTTTGATCTGAAAAGAGTATCAATTTATTCTACGTGAGTTCCTAAACCATCAATTGTGAAAAGAGAATATGTGGTTGAAAATGCTTATTTTTTTCAGATTTAACTTGAAACCGACCCTTGTAATGTTTTACATGGTGCTTAGTAATGTTTATTTAATCGCTGAATTAACATCAATGCTTCTGTTTGACTAGAACACCATCAACAAATACTAAATAATTAAGTAACTAATGATCATTGATGTCAATGAAAAAGCTATCAGGAATCTCGTGTTCACATTGGCAACTAAACGACATTTTTAGTGTCTTCATAAATGTAATGCTACCATGTAGGGTGTTAAACATAGCTTCCACGTATCTTCTGTGATACATTGGGCGAAAGGTTCAAGTAAAACTAATATTTAAGACCATATTTCGGACTTAGATATGATAGTTTCATTGGAAATAACAATCGGAACATTGATTCTATTGTCGGAGGTGTTCCAGCTAGATATTTCAAATGCATATTCAACTTCGACAGGTCTTCCATCACCATCTGATTCTATCTGACAACTATTCGTCACTGTCTCTATAATTTTTAATAAAAATAAAAAACACGCGAGTCGCTGTTTAGCCGTTTCAAAAACTATCATTGTTTCATTAATTTGCGGAGACATTTAAAGTATGTGAGCTCGATGTCTACCCACTCGATCTAACACATTTTCGCCAATAATAACTTTCTCTCATGTGCATGTTTATGAATAAGGGCTCATAAAAATCAAAGGGAATTGCATGAAAAAATAAAAGCATTTTTTCCCAAGTGTACATAGGTTTGTTTTGACTTGTTACAATGTAATTAGAATGAATTATAAGCCAATGAAGTTGTATCAAATATAGAAAGCATACTAGTATCAGCGTAATAATATAAGAACACAACTGTTAACTCGTTGATTTGATAAATCACTCATTAACTATCTGTAGTAGACCTTCCTAATGTTGGTTATAATTACATAAGTTCTACTTGTAGCACCAAATTGGATACAACATTACTAAATTAGTGAGCGATGATTAAATGAAACGGACACTTTCCTCGTATCATGGATAACGTGAGTATCGTTAATACAAGTTATTTACTAGTCTTACTTATCAAATTATGTACTCGACACATGGCGTAAATCAGAAAAATATTAACTGGTACTTAATTTACACATACGCACGTACCAACATGCATTATGGTTTATTTACTAAATTAACTTATTATGGATTGGAACACAACGCTGACTTATGTAAGTTCTTCTTCAAAGGTTAGCTTTAAAGTGCATTAATGGTAAAATACTTAAAGACATATATGACACCAAAAGCAAAGTTTTTGAAGAAATTATGAATTTTATACACAAATTTCTGACACATTAAAGTTAGTGAATCAACGCAGAAAGAATTACGACAATCTGACTTTATCCATCCTATTCGCAGCATACAAATATGTGGTAAATACTATGAACATAACACAATATCCATGGAGGTAAACCAATCGCTAGTACAAGAACTCTTCGATGACTTTGAAATTAAGTCAGTATCTAAAAATAGAAAACACTTGGAAACACTTCTTTCACTTCAAATATACATCACTATCAAACATACTGGATGTCATTTAGAGAAATGGAACTCAATATGGATGTCTCTGAAAAAGCCTCTTGCGGAATGTGGAAACTAACACTTGAAACTTTAGAGTCAAATGCCAAGAAACAGAATGCCAATAAGCGTTTACACCACCGAATGAAGTAATTGTCTGGTTAATATGTTGTTTAACTACCCATTCAACAGCTATGTTCATTTCAGGCTGCCCCAGAGACAGAGAGAGTGAGGGAGAGAGTGAGAAGGAGGGGGGGGGGGGTACGGGATATTCGGGCATTTGTATCCCTACTCTTATTTCCAATAGCTTTTCCTGGTTCTTTATCGAGCATGGTGTAAAGCATCAGTGCTTTTCCAAACATAGTACTTGGCTCGATAGTTGGGAATGGTACACTGAAGAAACGACCCTGAAAAATCGGAAAGCGGATCTGAGATTTGAACCTTCATCCTTTCGTTCAGTAGTCCAGCGCGTTACCACAAGACCACCGACTATTCTGTCGCTCAGTTAAAGCGAACCAGACACATTGAACTATTTTATCTGGAAATTTTAATCGTACTTTGTTCTGGAATAGGCACTGTCTGCGAATTTGATGTATTTATGACAATATTTAAAACGGACGGATTCAGCGTGATACGTTTTCATCAACAAGTATAGACAATAAATCGTTTTGCAATTTGACGGTTATTTAGTTTAAGTTGTTTATGAAATTAAATTCAACAAAACTGGAGAAAATAAAAGTTTCACTTTTCCCAACCGTCGAATTTATCAATTATTTTAGTCTATGTGCAATTAAGATGCCGGTAGAAGTCTAAATATTCACTATGGCTTCACTCGAATACACTAAGGACTCGTATTATCTTTATAGTCGTGTTATTTTAAACGTGGAACGTCGGCGAGAGGGAAATCATATCTGCAATGAACGACAGCTCGTTGTGTTATTGAGACAATATTCTCTCCGTTTATAACCATATAATCTGCCATATCGTCAAATTCATCATATTGGCCCCCTATTATTCTCAGCTAATTTAAAACGCTTCCTTTTTCTTTTGGTACAAGTTGGTACATTTTGATGTGACACAGTACGTTGTTTATTCTATAGGATATCATTATAACAATAACAAAATGGAGTCAGAATTTATATTATTATATTACATATATAGTGCTCAGTACATCTTAATTTTGCGAAAAATATCACAGGATTAATGGACCAGAAAAATGAAAAGACACGTGCAGAAAAAGGGACAGGACAAGTTGACCAATTGTAAGCCGTTCTAGCCATAGTTCCATATCATTCAAAGCATTTTCCAAAATGAAAAATCAATAATAAAAGATATACTAGTGAATTTAACTTTGTGCCGTTTTATGACAAGAGCCAACGGATGGATCATCTATACTCTAAATATTACGAATACATATTTCAGTACGTTGAAAATCTAAGATTTCATCCAGAATGCTCTAAAACAATATCTACTAAATACACAAGGTGGTTGAAATATCCACGAATTACAAAAGGGACTAATGGTTATTTACGTGTTTGTCAATATTTTGATATCTATGTCACTATTGTTTTCTTTTCAGTTTTTGCATTAAGTATTGTTGTTTGAAGGTCATGTTGTAATTTATGACATCATATATGTTTGAATATAATATGTCTATACATGTTACCTTCGTTAAATAAAGATTATTATTATCATTATGTATGAAACAACACACCCGTGTACGACATTATAATGTTGTAATTCAAAAATGAACTTAAATATATTTTGGATAGACTTTGAAATACGCCAGGGAATAATTGTTGGCAATGGCGATGCTTTTTTACTTGATTACGGATTGACTTGCCTGATCTTGTCCATTTGGTAAATACTGATTTCTCCAAGGTCATACTAATAAAAACATTAAACGAACAAGTGTAACAGCACCTGCCATTGGCTAAAATTTCAAAACCGTTGTATGTGAGCCAAGTAAATTGAAACAAATTGGCATACATACTTAACCTGATCGTGGAGTTTTAATGTGCTCGTATGTAAACTGTACGTCAACCTGTTTTTGATGTATAATTCACATTGAGAAACTGACTACATTGTGTTTATATAATACTCCTCAGTTTAGGTGGTATGATTATATCGATTGCCACTTTCGTATCATAAACCTCCTTTTCACTGGACATTTTCTAACACCATTGTAATATTGAAACCATTTGTGTAAGTATATAGAAACATAAAACAAAACTTACATCAATGCTTTTACAATACAAAGAAATACGACCCATTACATATGTACAATAAATATTACTTTCAACACATAGATGGTGAAGTAAAAGCAGGAATGGAAAGAGTGATGTTTCGTGGGTCAAGTGTCAGCTCGGATTCGTTCATTTGTGTTGGTTCGAACGCCAGTGGTCAATTTCAGCCATGTACAGCGGATAGTATAATTAACCAATCCTATCATGTCATTGATTACCCCCTTCCAAACTGAGGAAAAGTACAATGTTTGTTTGTTTGTTTGTTTCATCGGGTTTTACGCCCCTTTTCAACAAGGTTTTGTTAACCTAAGCATCGTTCCTGGAAGTACAAATACTAAACTCCCATCCTACGTAAGCAACTGCCTAATTTCTCACAGGAAAGCATCTTCGGCCAAAACAAAACAATGGAACATGCCTTACATGGTTCGCAAAAACACGATATCTGACACTTGCAAGAAGAGTCATTTGCTGGCAGACTTAATCAAAGGACTGAAACTAGCGACTGAAACATTCACATACCCCAAAGGAATTGGTAAGAAATGTTTGAAAGCAGTAAATTTCTAAAGGGTTTACTTAGAATAAGTTGACGTATAACTGAAAAATGCCACGGGGCATGTACTTAATATTGTTTACAACCCTAGTGGCAGACACTGATAGATATTAAAACAGAAAAGTTGAATTCATTAGATTTATTCAAATGACACAGAATCAAATACAATATTAAATGTTGATGATGTCTCCTGGGAGGTCATAATTATGCACATGTGATATGCTCATTGAATATTGAAGTTTTACGGTGAGAAGAATTGTTACACACACGAGGCATTTGTATTATTTATCAAGGATACAAACATGTTCATACCTACGAGTACTTTGTTGAAAAAAAATGACTGTGAGGAATTTTATATCCATTGACACAAACTTGCTTCATGTTTTTGTTTATTTGTGTTTAACGCCTTTTTCGACACCTTTTCAGCTTTTAAACGGCGGCCTAACAACCTAACAAGTTTTCTTTCCATGACGGTATTCTAGCCAGGACTGCCTTCCACAAGGTACTGGTAACTTCTCAATATGTCGAGGAAAATCGACATTGTCAAATATTTCATGGTAGAGTACAACCTTCCACGACAAATACAATCTAATACGCTACAAGGTATATTCAACAAAGCAAAGATGTGTTCAAAATTCTGATTTTCAAGTTCAATGTCACCAAAATCTAATTAAAGTGCTTAGGGAACAGCTTAGGACTGCTTTAAAAACTATGAGGAAAACATTCTCATTCATTGTTCATATTACATTATAGTAATGTACGTTTATTGTTTGACGAGGCTTTTGTGAGGACCCTTGGAAATTGGTTTTTATTTTCGATGTTATATTTACGTTTGTTTAACGTTCCTTTATGGCGCATGAACAACTAAAGGCGCTTTTGAATTAAAAGAACCCGACAAGTATAAACCGTGTAAAACGGATAATATCGAGGGTTCAACCCAACAGTGTCGTAACTCATATAGAAATAAGACCAAGATATGACAGTATTGCGCTGAGCCCTCGATATATTAATGACAAAGTTTATATCTGTAAGTTGGTTATCATATAAAATATATATATAATACCCAAGCTGTTCTATTACTAGTAACACGTTCAGTATGTTTTTTCCATTCAATTCAGGAAATCCTCTGGTCATTGTTGATCATGGAAGTGTTCCGGAGTTCTGAGGGTCATGTTATCAATATTGGTCAAATATGATTACTGACACAGAGTACAAGTGGGCAGTAACAAGTCTTCTTGAATCAATTACTTCAGCATGTTTTAAACATTACAGACAAAACATCAAATAACACTTCTTTGACACAGCGGTTCTCTAACGATGCTTCGCCTATTTCGATAACTCCATTAGGCAAACATTGTTTGAATACAATACGGGAGTGACACACCCATGATAAAGACAGATGTTTGGATAAGAAGACCACATTATTCACGTTTAGATAAAATGTTATTTCACCTAAGGTACAGCACAGGGTGTGTAACTGAGTATCATACTTCAAAACAACCATAAAACCACGAATTACACAGTCAACTTAATGTTATGCTAAAAAGTGATATCAGTAACTATATTTGTGATAGACATCAAGGTGTTTTGTTTCCCAGTTTTCTGTTTTAAAAAATATGGAAGTCTTATTGTTATTTACTAAAGTTTCAACCACTCAAAGCAAGCATCCGCTGTTTTATATATCACACATGTGAAAGACTATTATCACGAATATCATCATGTCGAAAGTTATTATTTTCGCACATTTGATATGTTATATACGTATATTCACGAGGCCGTGTATGAATTATAGTCGCGAGCTCATTCACGTTTGATATTTTGTTTGAAATTAATGACATTTTGAAATGAGGCAATATCGGGATAGTTCTGTTTTGTCGTGCTATTATAAAATCCCTAGTCAAAATAATAAGAGCATTGGGAAATTTCGACCTGCTAGCAATTAAGCAATATTTTTTAATTGCAATATTCATTACTCATATAACGCATGCAGGCAATAATAGTATTTAACCAGAATTTTCATATCCGTGTATGTTCCTTGCTAACTAAAAGTATTTTTGTAATAAAAAGCTGATCATAACTGAAAAAATAATTCAGTGGGGATACAAGTCATTCATGGGTCTATAATCATGTCTTTGATTGGTTTTGCATATAAGAAGATTTGGAGAAATCAAAATTGGAATTTTAAGCAGTACACGGAGTAACAAAAGCTATAGATAAGAAAAGAACCAGAAATGACCTAAAACCTAGAAAAAAATCCATTCTCCCCTAAACACCAATGTGTACACTACGGTAGCGCTATGCACTGACCTGTGTTATTCTGCTCGGGGCATTATGGGTTTTTGCAGGAACTACTTACAAAATGGAAATTATAAACAATAACATAGCGTGACGTCACCGTATGGTACACATTGGAGCCAAGCGTACTTCAACATTGCGTTTCATTGAATAATAAGTGTTATTGACGAAAGCATAAGAATAGAAATGGTACTACGTATTCATTTTACATAACTAAACAAATTTGTTAATAACATACAACCGATATGGTTGTTTTGACATTTTTAATCATTCTGCGGAACTATACTTTTAGCGTATGTATAACTATCTAAATGTAGAAAGTAATCAGTTTTATGTAGAGGTTAGACAAACGTAGTGACGTCACGCTATGTATAGAACGCCTAAACACCACAAAATTCAAAACTACCTAACCAAAAACCTACAAAAACCTACAAAAGTAGGGGACAAAACAGGGTAGCGATTCCGCCATGAAGGTCTGTGACAAAACTTTTTTAGTGATATAAAGTAGAAATTTTCTTATCCGGATTGACAAAAATGTTCCGATTAGAAATGGTTCCGGATTAGAAAGGTTCCGGATAACGAAGGGTTTTTAGTTGTAAATACATGTACGTACTTGGATTGTAAAGGTTAATATCGACTGTACTTGTTTATTGATATGAAGCAAAATCTGAAACGCAGATTGAAGTCAAAAGGGAAAGGAACGAGGCGAAAGCTGCTAAATGTACATCAGGACAAAAATACACTAAACATTTATAGGAGGAAATAAGAAACTTGACATGATGCCTAACGGGGACATTATTTTCCAATAAGAGAAAAAAAAAACAGGGACAGGAGTTGTCTTAATACGTGAACTAGAAATTGGAAAACCTAGGCGTGGAGTTCATAGTACAAATAAGTAAAGGTTAATAAGATATTGGAAAAACCTATGTGAGGAATACATAAACCATATTTGTCAATGTTAATAAGATATTGGAAAACCTAGGTGTGCAGTACATAATACATATGGGTAAAGGTTAATAAGAATTTCAAAAATCCAAGGTGTAGAGTTAATAAATCATATAAGTAAATGTTAATAAGATATTGGAAAAACCTAGGCGTAGAGTTAATAAAACATGTAAGTAAAGGCTAATACGATATTGGAAAAACCTAGGTGTGGAGTACATAATAAAAAGATATAAGTAAAGGTTAATATGATATAGAAAAACATAGGTGTGGAGTACATAATACATATAAGAAAGGTTAATAAGATATTGGAAAAAAAACAGGTTTTGAATGCAAAATACATGATGAGTACTGCTTCTTAACTATATTAACTTTAATATGTACTGTCCGCGAATTGCCTTACTCTTTTGATGTTTGGACTTATTGTATTCAGTAGATTTTGCTTTTCTAAGCTCTTGAAGACCAAAATATTCTGAAACCATGCAATTTAGATTGTTATTAACATTACTTTTTGCGAAGTCTTCGTAGAATCCTGTTTATTCTAATCATTTCTGTATTAATAATCCTCAGGTATAGAACTTAAACGATGTATATTGTTCTCAGTCATTATTCTTTTAAAAAGAGTTCCTTTGGGTAAATATTGTTGTATAATTCATCGAAATAAACATTTTTTTCAACAGGTACGTAAGGCTTGTATTTATCTTTTTAACCACAGACGAAACGATCAGCATTAAATGGGACGCACTAAGTACCCATTGAAATACCGATAGATGTTCTTAATCACCAAATCTCATATTATGGAAACAAAGCGGCTCAGTAAGTTCACCTCAAGAAAACAATGTATATTTCTAGATATATGAATTAGCAAAAAGACACGTTCCTCACATTAACACCAAATTCCAGAATTAACTGACAGTAATTAGCTAGAAAACATAGAGACAACATCAATTATAATATTCCTGGAACTTGATATCTGAGACATTTTTGAAAACCCAATTACTGATAAAATGACACATTGTAAATACGCATTTCCGCTTATAGAGCAGATAGTTAACGAATGATGTATCTACAAACGAGTTCATTACTTGCAAGTCACACGTGTGTCATCCAAGCGTTGGACTTAAAAGGTACATTTGCTTTGTATTATTTGTACTCAATTTTTCGTTCCCTATTTGTAACAAGTTTGTTCTACTCAGGTCCTGACTTGGGTACCATCATTTTATGTACCTTAGGTGTTGACCAGTACATAGTGCTTTGTGGCAAACGACTTTCTGTATGTGTACAACCATACTTTATGTTATTTGTGCTGTACATATAATTGTTGAGGGCTTATTATTCAGACGATCCTATGCAAACCGAAATAAAATATAATTAAGGGTCATGTTTTCTTCTGCAAACAATTTGTAATCACTTATTTTACAAACATTAGCAATTACTGCCGAAGCTAATATATATTTTATGGTGAGGCAGACAGGTAATTTGATTTAAATGATGTCATACAAACATTCGTGAAACAGGAATGGCAGTTTATTGTTAGTTAACAACTTGTTTGGTTTCTTCTCGTAAATATCGATCAACCTCGATTTGTTTACAGGTGTCCGAAACATGACCATAACTGAATTCGTTTTAAAAGCAATGGACAAATTGTGATCATTGATGTCAATTTCAGAAATGATCACACTTTCGAACGCGTCATGATCGTTTCTTTAAGGAATATCAACAATGTTTATCAGATAATTTCATCTTTTGTAAAATTTTTCTTTGGGTATTGTTTTTAACTTTATATGCCTGTTTTCATTATTTTGAAAGGTCTGCGTTGTTCTCATCATCAGAAATGACACTGACTTTTTCAATTGTTTTCATAGCCCTCACACATTTCACCCCCTCATTGATTTCTATACTTAAACCAATAACGCCCAACACCAGCTCACCTTACTCATAAGCAATGTGCATCTGCGTGGTCATATCACAATAATCTCTATCATTTAAACAATATTTTATTATTCAAGAAAAGTTTTAGTTTCTCCTTTTAAAAGAAAGGAAATTAGTGTAGGAGTAAATGTATGACAAGATCTTATCATTCTCTAATTGACAATTTATCCACGCGGAATGTTATTCAAAATTACAAGCTTTCCATCAATGAATGGAATTAATCGGATGCATGGATAGAGCGCATCTTAAACTACCATATCAATTACTGTCTAGAACTAATATTGCATATTCTGAAAATGCTCATTCCGTATAAGACATTAGAATTACCAACAATGCAAATATCATTACAGTTTAACCTGGATTATGTTAAACCTGCTGTAATGTGGCCCGTTTGACAGCTATGATCATCACAGAGCCGCCGATGATACAGGAGTGAGAAGATGCTGGATGAACTGGGCATTTATATCCATACTCTTATTTCGAAAAGTTTTTCCTGGTTTCTATCTTATCCGGTGTAAAGAAACTGATATACACCTCAGCCAATTCCTGCGATTTTCTAACTACATGTACAGTAGTTCAAAATAGGCTCAGTAGTTAGGATGTAGACACTGAAAAAGCATAACTGAATAATCAGAAGGCAGAGCCGAGATTCGAACTCTCGACATTTCGATTCGTGGTCCAATGTGTAACCACTAGAGCACCGGTTGTCCCGCTTAACCTAGATTAACGGTTACTTGTGAATAATGCCTATCAAGTGAACAAGGCTAGTCGTAAGCACCCATTTTCGTATTGTAATCCATTAACAATTGTTCAAGTTTTAATATTTCTCGCCATTTTGAGTTCTGATTTTCAAAGGGTTTGAATGCAATCCAGAAGAACAAGACAGACGTCACCCAAAATGCCTGTAATCAGCACGTTAAAGGTTATGTATGCTTTATTTCAGTCTAATCATATTTTTCTCTTTGGCCAGCCAGGACCATGGCCTGTTTGAGGTTTCTCCAGCTTAAACGGTGGACTAAGACCCCCAGGTGTAAACATGGATAAAACCACTGAACTTAAGTAAATCAGTCGGACAGCTTCCTCATATGAGTTTTTTCTGATCCAAGGTGGATTTAGAATTCACATAGGTTGGAAACTAGTGATTACAGGTCAATGACAATAATCACTCGACCAGGGGGACAATTAGTTCATTTATAGGTAAGTGCATTCGCAACATTGACTATTAAATAATGCTGTAACGCATGACTTTAGCTAAGACGTACAAAGGGACAAAAAATATCTTGAAACAAAATGTCACATGTGCAACGATACGAAGACCGGGCAGGAAGTCAAAGAAAACTGGTACAGCAGCAAAAACTAAAACATCAAAATGTAATGGAGGCGATAGTACCTAATCAAAATGGTAAAGGAGGCGATAATACCTAATCAAAATGGTAAAGGAGGCGATAATACCTAATCAAAATGGTAAAGGAGGCGATAATACATAATCAAAATGGTAAAGGAGGCGATAATACCTAATCAAAATGGTAAAGGAGGCGATAATACATAATCAAAATGGTAAAGGAGGCGATAATACCTAATCAAAATGGTAAAGGAGGCGATAATACCTAATCAAAATGGTAAAGGAGGCGATAATACATAATCAAAATGGTAAAGGAGGCGATAATACCTAATCAAAATGGTAAAGGAGGCGATAATACCTAATCAAAATGGTAAAGGAGGCGATAATACCTAATCAAAATGGTAAAGGAGGCGATAATACATAATCAAAATGGTAAAGGAGGCGATAATACCTAATCAAAATGGTAAAGGAGGCGATAATACCTAATCAAAATGGTAAAGGAGGCGGTAATACATAATCAAAATGGTAAAGGAGGCGATAATACATAATCAAAATGGTAAAGAAGGCGATAATACATACTCAAAATGGTAAAGGAGGCGATAATACATAATCAAAATGGTAAAGAAGGCGATAATACATAATCAAAATGATGAAGGAGGCGATAATACAGTTCTGGTCTTTCCTATTGAATAAGAAAGTGAACGTCGTTTCTGAATCATGCCTCCAGCTACAATAATTTAAATGACAGATATTTCATAACTATGTTTTAAATCCTCTCTTTTGTGAAAGAACACAAGAATGCCTATCAGATGTCTGTCTGTGGAATTTTTCAAAATGATTAAAATTTGAACGAAATAGGTTATTTGGTGCATACAATTTGTCTATTCTAGATCCTCGCATAAAACACCTATTAACTCAGTTTACATCTTTAGTTGAATTCGACAACTGTTACACTGAGATTTTATGTTTTCATACTAATGTGCCAAGTGTTAAGATTAGCTGACATGACGCCACACCTGAAGCGTATTCTGACTATGTGATTACATTTCTCACTCTTTTAGTTCTTTTTCATTAACATATAAAACGTGTGAATTTCTCTGTAAGAGTTTTATATTTCTTAATATCTTTGTTCTCCGTTTGACCTCTTGGTAGTGTGAAGTCATTAAACAGTGAATTAAGAAAACCTACTCCTTAATAATTTGAATTGAATTCAACGAGGTTCATAGAACATAGGTGCAAAGCTGTTAACCCGTTTTTATATCAATTCTAAAAAGAGCCGACAATTATACCATGTTACAGTCAAATTCCTGTTGCTATTATATTTAGTACTAATATAGAAATAATTGCCGCAGTTGTTGTTTGTTGACAGTGGGATTGCCTTCATCACCTCGTCACGCCTTTCTTCGTCGCATTGTTCATCCATTCCTTCATCAACTTGGCCATTACTTTCTTCATCACCTTGGTCATGCCTTCCTTCATCACATTGGCCACCCCTTTCTTCATCGCATTGTTAATGAATAAAGTGAAATATGGAAAATGATGTAATTATTTAAGTCTCGGGGAATTCACTGTAATTATGTCTATTGGATAAACGTTAAACACCATTTTACGACTTGTTTTAGCAATTTGATGTTATAAAATTATAAATATTTACAGAAGAACAAGAAATTATACGTTGTCTGGCGAAATCTTCTTAATCATTAATTGGACACACAATTTAGAAATCAATAGACGCTTGCAATATCTCTTGTGGACATTTTGTTTTGGACTATATGTATTCATAGTATGTCTCGTTCTAATTTATGAAACAAACACTATTAAAGATGCGACCATGAATGAATTCTACAGGGAAACTTAGGGAAATATTGTTTGTATTAGTTCACGGACTGAATTTTCTAAAATAAAATACAAAGCAAGCAAAACACAAAAGTTACGACACAATAGCAAATATTAACTCTGCATATTTGTCCCTCGAGAAACTGAACTTTTCATGAGGATGACATGTTTCATTAATGTTTCATTTATGGTTATCATAGGACTTTCTCTTACCATATTTGCATAGATATGTTTCAATTTACCAGAGTATTTACTAATTTGTTGTAACATCAGACAAATTGGAAAATGCAAGGGTGATGTATGCTTGACATACTAGATCGTTACAATAATGGACCGTTATTTTCGATGCGTACGTTAAAAAACAACAGCGAAAATGTCATATTCTCCGAACTAAAATACAATACTTTAAAAGTATGCGGGGGAAGTTTCTTGTTTGTGGAAAAACTAGATTTAGGGATACGGTAATGACTGAAACCTGTATAGTTAACATTATTCATTTAATGAATTCGTGTGACACATTTTTAATGCTGGTTCCTATTTCTTATCCAGTCAGCGACAAGGATTTTAATATTTTTTGGCTTTCGTATCTTAATAGAATATAAAATTGGCATTCTGATTTCTTAGGTTCAGAGAACGACGTACTATACACTATGCATGCTCAGAGGTGGAGCACGAACTTAAAGGCGGTTAGGACGCATATTTGGGTGTTCTTTGTAATAAGAAGACTACAGTCGCTACCATTCCTTTTAAGCTTTCTTATTTACGAAAAACATTCAAATATGCATATTTACTATATTAAATCAATGCTCGATATGAACTATTCCTACGCAGTCATTATAATCGCCTCACCGTCCATTGTTTGCCTTTTAATTATTGTCCATGTTCCGCATCATCCATACAGGGCCGACTTTAAATTTACTGCTTATTAAATACGATTGAATCGACATTCTGAATTTCACAAAATATGTCTTAATTATTCGAACAGCTTATCTGTTGATTTTATTTTCAAATTTAACTTTGTATTTAGTGTTATTGTTCTGTAAATTTGTCTTTTCATGTAATAGAATAATAGTTCATACAGTAACTGTTAGGAAAGTAGTGTGATATACGTTCATCGGCTTTACTTATATACAAACAATATTCATGCCAACATTTGGACATCTCATACAATATTAAAATTAAAGCCTATATATGATATATTGTGATTGCTTATTTGAGTGTTATAATGTTGCGCATCGTGAGAATTCTATTATTTCGGGAGCATTTAGCTTTTTTAGTTTCCCCCGGAAAATGTTGTCAATCACATATTTTTAAGTTCAGAAAATATGGTGGGAAACTCAACGATTAGCTTATAAAAAGAGACACACTGATCGTTTTGCGCTTGTTTACGCAATCCCTTCTCTTTTTCGTGCATCGTAGGTTTCTCACATCTAGTATTTTCTGGCAATTTTTTTATTACATGCTCATTAAAATAGGGGACTAAGGGATAGGTCGGGGATATTTTTCGCTTTCGAAAAAGTGCAGAAAGGTAAAAAAAGTGTTGACTCGTATGCACCGTCCCCCGAGTACAATACAACGTTAAGAAAACAGAAACAAAAGCATTTGTTTACGACTAAGTCATTGTTAATTGTTTGGTTAATTATGGACCTATAAGGTAATCCGTATGATATTTTCAAATAAACTAGTAACTAGTAGCAACAACTGACATGAATGACAAATAATTCTGTTTTCATACACATTTGTACGTAAATGTGATAGATGTCGTTGACTCAAATATATCTTAGAGTAATTCTCAATGAAAAATAGCTGTTTGTGTGTACGCATAACATGTGACGGTCAAATCCATGAAGTTTTTATAATAATATTATATCAAGAAGCATGCTTTAAAATTCAACCAATCATTCAACCATTAAAATTATAACTAGTTAAAATCAACGAGAGGAACTACTAGTGGCTAGAAAATATTGATAATATTATATGTTGCTATAATGTATATATCATAACGAAGAGTTCGCTTAAGTCAATTAATACATCTTCTGTTCTGATAATTTCTTACTACCGAAATACCTCAGAATTTGGAATGCCTAACTATGCATTTTCAAATACGTAAGCGCTATCGTTCTATAAGCGCAGTATATTTTCTCATAAATTGATTTTTGATGTGATAATTTGCAATTTGCAAATAAAATTCAATTATCAGCTCATTAAGAACTGATCGACTGGTTCCTGTTTATCTAAAAATGCAGCACATGTTTATACATTCAATAAGCATCATGAACGAGAACAATTCCAACTACATCTACATAGTATCCAAAGAAATTCCCGGTTTGTGAAAAATGTTACACGCCATAATTTTGAATATTATAGAACAGAGCAGACCTTATAAATATATACGTGTATTGTCACACAAATGAAGGATGGATGCTTGATATGAATGAAATGAAAAAATAAAATAAAAAGATGTTTGAGTTGCATTTTACAATGTAAGGTAGGTCAGCCTACTGTGTACTTAATATTTCTTTTTCAATTTTCAAAATGTATTGTTTTCATATACATTAACATGATGTTGCCGATCCTTGTTATTGCACGATATAGCACCTTAAGTAACAATACAAGGACAAAACTTGACACTAGATATGTGGGGATATACTAGTACTGTTGAACCTTAAAGCAAGGTGTGACTCGATCGTTTGTTCACACTATGTAAAGGTCACTACCACGCTTACCCGTAGGCAGTGAGAAACGTATTGCCCCAAAGAATGTATTGGAGAGATATACAATGTAAATAATCATTGATTTGGTCAAGAAAACAGGAAAAGGAAACAAATTGGTATAAGCCAAAGCAAATAATATGAATACCCCACAATATTTAATCAAATCACGAGTCCATATTATCTACAAAAAAGTCACTCAAGACAAATTAGCTCAGTAAAAAGATTGTCTTTGGAAAATTGAATTCACACCCGTCAGGGAATATTTTTCATTAATGGTACACTTAAAAAGAACTTAACGATACATTTGTGCTTTGATAGTTCCACTATCAAATTATGAGGAAAACATTATGCACATGGAACTTTAGAGTGTCCTCGTTTGTAGCTTAGAGAAAATTTAATGATATAAAAATATCAAATGTATAGTTACCTCCCCTTATTGAAGATTAAAAGCTAATAAAAATAGCTGCCTTGTCCCCTTAAGTGTACCATGGTATTTTACAAGCATAATGTATTCTTAAGGAAGAGATAAATGAGAAGATTCAAATATGCTAGTCACTTCGTAATGAGCTGAAAAGTATATCAATGATCATGACATTATCCTCTTTTCTTGGTATCAGAAACTTTTCTTTGATTTTCATGCGAATGCTCGAATATTGTAGGTTTGTAAGTTATAGTATCATTAAAATTCCCCACATCCCTTACGCAATCCCAGAATTTTGGGAATCTGTAAAAAATGTAATGAATGAAATTAAATGAACAATACAAAAATGAAATCAATAAAGTAGATAATGTATGTCCATGACACGCTTATTATATGACATGCACTGAACAAAATTGTCTCTGGTTCCAGACATACATGGAAGAAGCAAATGAACTGCAAGGAATATGGGGACAATCTTAGTTTGAAAGAGAAAAATTGAATAATGGCTCATTTAGAACAAACATTCGACATTCCAAATGTATATACGTATAGAAAGATGGTAACGTTCACGGTAATGTCATCCCCGCCTCTTAAATATAAATTTAACTAACAAATATAGTAGATAGGCTGAAAAATAACCATTTCCTTTTATTACCTTCGTAGATTTCAGTTATGTTATCGTACGCAATGCTGTTAGAAACATTATGACCGGCGCAAAAACAGGATTGATCGAGTAACCATCAATAGAACTACAGTGTATTTTTCTGGCTCTATGTAAATGAAATTAAAAATGGATTGAAAGGAAACAAATATTGTATGAAACACAATTTTGAATACAGAATGCAATATTATCCTGAACGACAGAACGAAAATTATACGGAAACTTTAACGAACATGCCATACTTATGTTAAAGACCCACATTTTAGAATCACAGAAGGTATTTCTTTGAACAGTACGTTGCCATGAAAGGTAAACAGAATACAATAGAATTGACTATATGGAATATAACAAAATTCAGTAACACGCAGTAAACCGTTAGGCAAGACCGAAATCTCGTATTTCAGGTAAGTCAATAAGTAGATTATTTAAACTTTAAGAGATGGTCTCCATAAATGTTTGCTATAAAAAGTCATCAAAAAAAAACACGAATAAACAAATATATGCACATGTGTTACCAATGGTGGCATATCTTAGCATAAGATAATCAAATTATTTTCGCAAAATATCTACCAGATTTTCATGAATAAATATACATTTTAAGGAAAATGTAAAAACTCTTTTCTTTCTTTATCATTTTCTATATCAAAATTATTAGTTACACATTTGGAATAAAAACATTACTTTTATAATTTTCAGTTCAAATTTGCAATACGATTTACAAGTTTGTCATAACTTTAACAGTAAAAAAAACACATTAATTTAAATAATGAATAAACAAAGAATAACTATATTGGATAATTGAAGAAAATATTAACTAATTCGTATATAACAGAAATAAAATGTATTATTTTTCTTCAAAACGAAACAAGGCAAAACTAAATAAATCAAATGTAACAACACATTTATCAAAATAGAATAAACTAGAATGGAAAGCATAACTAATAACAAATAAATGATCAGTTAATTTTCTCAATAAGGAGATAATAATATACTGAATTTTGAAATATAAATCATACCTTTGTTGAATAAGTTGTTGATAACTATCAAAACTTTTTTAATGACAGAATTGTTAGTTGTATAATTGATATCACATATTTCGAACCTCCAGTAACAAGCAACAGCCTTCAGAGTTTCCCGATATCTCTGGCAACAATTTGCCGTAAATATGTTCTAGATCGTACGGTGCGTGGTAGATATTCCACACAAACTGACGACGCTGATCTGGCGATGACGACAGCTATAACCATCTCTACTGTCACATGATACGGGGAACAGAGAGAAGGCGAGGAAGCGCGAAAATAAACTATTTTATGACCTTTTCCCATCCATAAATGTTTTAGATCTAGGAAACATGAAGAATGAAATATAAAAACATTTTTAGTTTACATACGTGAGTTTTTTATGTATACGTATACATACTTGGGTTTAACGTCGTTCTATAACAATTCTTCAGTTATATACGGCGGTCGATTCACCTTACCAGTTTTCACGGACTGTAATCTATCCTGTATTAACTTGCCCTTCCACAATGAACCGGCAACATCTCCACATGTGAAGGAATATTGTCATTGTTTTCAAATGTTCATGAAAGGCTGCAATCGGGAATCAAACCGGACCGCCGGGTTACAAATCCAGTAGAATTACGACTGGACCAGAGTCGTTGCTGTGAAATTATCGAAATTCCACAGTTGCTGTCAAATAGATAAATTAATTGACGACATTTTTGTTCTCATTTTATTACAAAATATATACAGTAAAACCCCGATTATTCGAATGTCATTGGGACCCGAAAAATCATTCGGATAATCCATGGTTTCGAATAATCCATTTCAGTATAATGTTTTGGTTGGAAACGATAAATTCCGTACTGTCCGTATATTGCAAGGGAGTTAACTCTCGTATGTAAACATAACGTTATTTATTTGAGTGATAATAAGAATAAAATAAAATGTACAACAAACACTTATTATTTATCATTGTTTTATGAATGTATATGAGTTAACTAATGAAACTATAATTCTTGTTAAAAAAATATCTGCGCATTTATGGATTATGCAGAACACAATCCGACACAATAATATGTCATTCTCACTTCACTTACTAACGATCGACTAGGCATCGCTATCGTAACATTCTAAGACAATTAAAGAATCGAAGACGTAATATTTTAGGTTTGGTACGTTTTTTCACTAAATCATCATATTCTAGTTAGCTTTGTTTAACTGTGTTCGAATCTGTTTTTAATTTTTTATTGACGCTGAAATGCAAATAAGTTCATACAGATCACCATGCAGGTACGTACGCATATTAACTTATCCAAGATCATAGTGTAATATTCGTCGCGATTAGTATAAAAGCGTAACAAACAATATGGTCAACTTAACGATAATTAAACTGTTGACACGCTTCGTGTATGAATTGATGTGACACATTGTTTGTCACACGACATTTGATTCTCAATCGGCCATTGTTAAATTGACGATTCGAATAATAGGTGTGAAAATACGCGCATTTGTAACTTTAGGGACCAAATAATGCATTCGGATTACACCAGGTATTCGTAAAATCCGATTCGTATAACCGGGGTTCGTTGTACTTGAAATATATAGAGACGTAATCGGGACCGTAGATTTTATTCGAATAATACCGGGTATTCGGATAATCGGTGTTCGGATAATCGAGGTTTTACTGTATTCGTTTTGACAACAAAATCAGTTCTAACATGTTTTTAATATCCATTATTAATGTGCGTCTTTTTTCGCAATACAGCATAAGGATTATACGTGGAAACGTGACACAATGACACTTAGGGACATATAAAAATACATTTGCTAAATTTGATACCCGTACATAAGTTCAACTGGTTTAATGTTACATTATGGGAAATGAGCCAAGTGTTGGCTATAAGTTGACGTTCTATTTATCAGTCTTCAAGCAGTAAGTATATTATTTGTCGAGGGGGTTTAGATATTTCTTCCGGCCATATTTCCGTCCACATTCCAGAGCACTGTCGACTACTGGTGAGGTAAACTTGTAGGATGCAATAACTTATTATTCCATCTTCAAAAGAAAACTATATCGGTATTGTCGGTACGATTCAAAGAATTCAAGTTACTAGTTTTAGCAATTTTAGACGAATACATACCATCTGTACACACGAATCAAGACATAAGTTTAGTCGTTGAATTCCTGTTAGTATAAAAAGGGTACCGAATCAATCTTTTCAAAGCAAGAGGGTTGAGTTACCGAGCACAAAACATACGGGTACGTTATTCATAAGATAGACGTTTACCCATGGTGAAATAACAACAGAGAATCCTCTGAGTTGCCCATGCGTTGATCGTAAGACATTTGAGACATTGACCATTTAGTACTTCAGTGAGTGTTTTACTGATTGTTTACATTACATGAATATACCCATGTATTGTTACCATTATGGCATTGCTGTGGCACAGACGTAGGGTCCATTCTGGTGATACAAACACAGAATGTAATTCAATCAGTTAGGATAGTCGACTGTTATAGAAGATGCATTAAATATAATATTAAACACGTCAACTTCTAATGGACACATTGTTCAACGGCTGAAAGAATATTGATAGTAATAAAAGTGTTATCCATCGTATGTAATTGATACTCCATAATTGTCATAGCTACATCAATGTAGTTTTATGTTACCGCTGAGGCCTCTTTTGTTACAGAACATAAATGTATTAGCGCAATCGCGACAAAAAGGATACGCATGAGAATATAATAGAATCAGCAAGTGAATACGTTAATGACTTCGATGACTTAAAAATGACCAGTATGACCTTAGTATGTACAATGAAGCCAGGGCAACTAGCAACTAAAACTAGTAATACGACTAGAAAAATACGGAAGCAATTATTTTACTCAGCTTTTCTGCCATTATTTGATGTTAACAAATGATGATGCCAAAACGTAGGAGAAATGGGAAAGGAGGAAAATATATGCATACATTGAAATAAAGACAGATAGTTTGATATTTGAAATTCACTAAAATAATTATTATCTTTTTTTCTTAAAAAAGATAACCTAATCCAGAAATATCACTAAGATGTATATACTGAAAAAAAAGTTCAAATAAAAGCTAATATATGCTGAGGGTAGGGATATAGATGAGACGGTGTAAAACTCCTTAGAATTAGAATGAAGCTATAATACTCGAATATCAGTATTCCTCCAGTTTCGCCAGCCAGCTTAAGGCATTGACGCTCAGTCATTCCGAGCACGTGACTTGGTGTTACATATGTAAACTTAAGTACATGTATGGTGATCATTGGTCATCTGAAAGAACAATAGTTTTTCTGCTTTTTGTGTTGCTCCTAAGTCTCAGCCATTACAAGCACTATTGCAATTAAACACTTAACCGCATCATATTGTAGACATTGGGCACTCCTCGGCTATTGATATGAAGGCAAAAGGTTCGAATTTCGGTTTAAGAGCGGTGTTTTCAGAAGGTTTTTATTCTCTGATTTATCACTGGCGAAATGAAATTCAGTTGTGCAATGTGTAATAGTGTCCTGAAGCATAAGGATCACATGATACGATTCTTATAAATAACATTTCATGTGTTTCTGTTGACATATCCTGTCAGATCTTGCAGACCCATGTGGACCATACGTTTGCATTGTACCATAAAACTTGTCGATATAGATCTCTAAGGACTAGTATAATACAATTGCTAAGAGATTGTATTCGTATGCATTAGTCTTGACGAAGATATAAAACGTTCATCTGCTGAGGATGAACAAATAGTAAGAACTTAACAGACACTCGCAAACATGATTTACCGTAATAACATCGGTAAGTTAATCCATTAAATGTTGGAGTTACTCGCTCCAATTACACAAAATTCTAACCGAAAAACAATTTTACAGTATATTATATTCTGTGTAGCATCAACAAAATTGGCCTTCCACTGAAAATATTTCAGTCGCATAACCATTATCCAATATCTTAGGTTTTCGTATCAAATTTTTAATACATCTTTATTGCTGGCTTTTATGTGGTCTGCAATTCTGTATTTTATTTAAGTTTCCCTATCGGTACGGTATAACTTCACTATTCACAATTTTAACTGGAAATTGTCATCGGTGATGACTATCCGTTATCTGAATGTGACAAATAAGCAAATAATGGGACAAGTATGACGTACGATAAGGGTAATAAATGCACTTCCCTGCATGATGCTAAAGGTTCATGCTGAAAGTCTTTAGCATAATGCTGAAAACTTTTAACATGATGCTGTAAACTTTAAAACCTTTGCAAGGTCGTGCGTTTACGACCCTTATCGTACGCCACAGACAAGCCACAAGTTTGAATGTATACTTTAGGTTTGAAAAAAAAACAGACGCGCGGAAGGGTCAAAAGTAAACTTTCAGCATGATGCTGAAAACTTTTAGCGTCATACAAGGTCATGCGTTTACGACCCTTATCGTACGCCACAGACAAGCCACAAGTTTGAATGTGTACTTTAGGTTTGAAAAAAAAAAACAGATATGTAATTATGTAAATAAGTTCTTTGACTTATACATAATATGCATAATTTTATATATCTTCATATCCTCCAAACACGGAGAGTAAGTAATAAATTACATAACATATTATATGGCATATATACTAGGCATATTATTGTTAAACAATTAAGCAAAATAAACGCGCGAAATACTCACGTGTAAAAAGTTCATATTATTCAATTAGTGGACATTTATGATTTCATCTATTATTATTATCATTATTTTTATAATGTACATTATTAAGTTTTAAATGACAGTTAATTCACGTTTAAAATTTGACTTGCCGGTCAATTTTGTAACGCCAGAAACTTTCATGTGATTGAACTTCACATAAGGGGTGTTGCTCTTAGTGCACATTAAGTAGATATGTCTTCCTTGTCGCTTATTACCAAACACTTGAAATGACTCTATTATTTCCACAAAGCATTCTTTAAGTTACTACAGGTTCACACCGTTTTCTTTTTATGTTATAGTCAGTATTTATCTTTACGTTACTACAGGTTCACACCGTTTTCTTTTTATGTTATAGTCAGTATATATCTTTACGTTACTACAGGTCACATCGTTTTCTTTTTATGTTATAGTCAGTATTTATCTTTACGTTACTATATGTTCACACCATTTTCTTTTTATATTATAGTCAGTTTTTATCTTCACGTTACTACAGGTTCACACCGTTTTCTTTTTATGTTATAGTCAGTCTTTATCTTTACGTTACTACAGGTTCACACCGTTTTCTTTTTATGCTATAGTCAGTATTTATCTTTACGTTACTACAGGTTCACACCATTTTCTTTTTATGTTATAGTCAGTCTTTATTTTTACGTTACTACAGGTCACATCATTTTCTTTTTATGTTATAGTCAGTCTTTATCTTTACGTTACTACAGGTTCACACCATTTTCTTTGTACGTCATAGTCAGTCTTTATCTTTACGTTACTACAGGTCCACATCATTTTCTTTTTATGTTATAGTCAGTCTTTATCTTTACGTTACTACAGGTTCACACCATTTTCTTTTTATGTTATAGTCAGTCTTTATCTTTACGTTACTACAGGTTCACACCATTTTCTTTTTATGTTATAGTCAGTCTTTATCTTTACGTTACTACAGGTTCACACCGTTTTCTTTTTATGTTATAGTCAGTATTTATCTTCACGTTACTACAGGTTCACACCATTTTCTTTTTATGTTATAGTCAGTCTTTATCTTTACGTTACTACAGGTTCACACCATTTTCTTTTTATGTTATAGTCAGTCTTTATCTTCACGTTACTACAGGTTCACACCGTTTTCTTTTTATGTCATAGTCAGTCTTTATCTCTACGTTACTACAGGTTCACATCATTTTCTTTTTATGTTATAGTCAGTATTTATCTTTACGTTACTACAGGTTCACACCATTTTCCTTTTATGTTATAGTCAGTTTTTATCTTCACGTTACTACAGGTTCACATCGTTTTCTTTTTATGTTATAGTCAGTCTTTATCTTTACGTTACTACAGGTTCACACCATTGTCTTGTTATGCTATAGTCAGTCTTTATCTTAAACATACCACCAACGTTGAAACTTGTTTATGGATATTTAAATGGAGAATAGAAGAGAGAGCAAGTTTGTTGTAACTCAGTAACAACGGTTAGCTCTCCGTCGTATAAATTATCAAATGCGTTCGAAAAGGAACTATTTTGTTGTATGAAGTCGTATAGCATTGGCAAGCATTATGTATACAGCGTGTTGATTATGAAACGTTTACACTTTTTGTCTCGCGATATAAACGTAAGTTCTCAAGAACAGAACAAAAAATACTCGCTTGGGAATAAATAGAATGTCATTTACCGTAAAAGGAAGCTCAAGTCATGCTTCAATTAATTACAAACATTAGCTTATTTAATTTTGAGAAGAACTACGATCATGAATCACAATTTGTGGTCTATATAGACTTATTTACGCGTTTGGCGGGATTTAACGCTTTTGTTGAAACAAACCATACATCTGTTCTGGACAGTGTCACTCGGTGTGTAATGAAGATATATTTATCCAACGGATATTTTGTCTGAATGAATAACAAAGATGAAACTATACTGTGTACGATTTCATTCATTTCTTTTGTCTTTAAGTTAAAATTTTGAATTCTGTTCCATTAATAACAAGAAAAACTATAACAAAAACGTTATAGGTAGACGAATTACAAGAAGCATATCGGTTTATGTTTTTTTTGTATGAAGTTGCTTTTTTCATAAATGATATTGACTGTATATTTTATTCCATTTACTCCATTATGGAGAGTATAACATATTTACATGATATGAGTAATACATTGACCATCATGAGTATTTGACAAATGACAATGAATAAATTCATGTTTTTAATTCACAAGCACATGGTAATATCATACCCTACATCGATCAAATAGAATAAACCCTAAATGTTAACAAATTCACCATAATCTGTTATGATACAACCACATTGAGCTTCAAATACCATTTCAGATATTATGCTACACAGCAGCTATCTAAGTTAAACATCACAGAGAAATGCCTTCATGATTTACATACCTATCAACTATAAATCGATTCAGTCATCACCATTAGCCAATCAAATGGCCATGATTAGCCAAACTAGTAATATACACTATAAGCTAATACTCTTAAGTACAATTCGTCTTGAAAAAATACTGTTTGTTAGCTTGCTTATATGTGTTTTATTGTAAAATCTACATTAATTCCATTTGTACGTCTTACTGCTCACATATGTAGAAATTATCGAACAATTCGTGTGTTCCTTCCTTTGCAAATGGGTTCTATCTTTTAGTCTGTATTATTCTTTTACTTTAGTTTTGAACCTCAGCTCAGACCATCTCTTTTAGATGCAGTTATTCAAGGTATAGTAGTCAGATTAGGAAGGATGGCATTTTGTTAACATTTTTATGCTTTTGCTGAAAACGAACGACCTGACGAATGAATGAAAGCATTTTGTCAAAATAATGGTGGGATATTGATATTTCAGGTGACAGTCGTGCAGCAACAAATCTAAAATTTATTCATGATGACCTTACTTAGCATTAAATTCCCTTCTAATAGTGCGACTTATATCAAAATATGAAATATCCATGTCTTTGATTGTTATCCAGCACTTCCGCCAAGTATGAGAATACGAATCTTCTGATAAACACCGCTTAAGAATCATATTAAGTGAAAACTCGTTTTATTTAATTTAGTTCCAAGGTATTTTGGCAATTATTTACGATGATTGAAATATTCAAAATGCTGTCTCAATGTTATAAAATGTACCTTTGTAGGCGTCTGATACTAGTATTGTAAACGTTGATACTTACATTTCCTTGAGCAAAGTGATTGACATTATTGACCTATCCTTACTCATTTACTTATTCACATAGAAATTATCGAGGAGGAAGCGCTACAGGAATCATTTTGTTAAAGTTTCTACGTTTATCTGGTTTCTGGATAATCCTAGAGGTATTAAATCAGTTTGTTTAGATTATACTGTCGTATGATTGAATATTTGACACAATGCAAGCAGCGGCGCGGGAATTAACTAGTTTTAAGTTATTTTCGTGAAATTTATCGTTAAAAGGGATTTTCTGTTTCTCTTATTCATATTATGTACTATTACATAATGACAAAACTAATTGATTTTATTTTCCTTTAGACAAAACAAACATTAATTGTACAATAAGTTTTCTGTCTAAAATTAAGCGTATTAATCGTACATCTTCTAAAGATTCGCGCGCTCCAAATTGTATTTCTCACGCCTGCCGCCAGTTCTTCTCGATATACATGCAATAATTACTTAGTCAGTAATTAGACATAGTATTATTAATAAATATTTTCTGTGAATCCAATTGGGCAAATTAGTTATGTATATCGATTTCTGAACAGTGTTCACATGAAACTAAGCGTAGTATACCTGTTACGGAGCAGAAAGTAACGAATGAAAAAGACATTTTCTTGCTGCGAAGTCTGTTTTGTAGTTATAATAAAATGGTTGAAATTGTTTTTAATGTATCTGGCGTGGATTTGGGGACAAATCAAGTTTCACCAATTTATAGATTTAAAAACTAAACCATAGTTATGTACTAAAATAAACCCACTGTATAAAGTGCATTGCAAGTGATTTGAAACAAATATTACATTTGATTATTGGTCTTCTATAAACCAATATCGCACGTAATTTTCGATTTTTTGAACAACGATAACTACTCTGTATTTGGGAATATATTACAACAAATAAACTTGAAATCACTATAAATGTATAATGCAGGGAACCGTGCCTCAGTTTTTTGATAATGTCCTCGGTTCGTTAGATACTTGACTTTAAAGAAATTCCGTACCTAAAACCCCGCTGTTTATTACGTAATACGCCATAGATAAAAAATGAAAACAAGTATCAAAATTCTGAGGCACAGTTCCCTAGATTAACATTTCCGCTACAAAATACCGAAATCCGCTTTGAAATCCGCCATCAAATAAGACGGCAATGTTAATTCGAAAATGTGTATTTTAAGCTGAGCAATTAACAATTGAAGTGTCGGATCATTGTCGTCTCATGAAATCAACGAATTTGACGCACCCCTTTCAATTTTGATAGCCAATCAAAATCGCTAATGTTTACGGTTCAATAATTGAAACCACGCCCATGTTTGATGTCTAGTAAGATATTTTATAACAATTTTTTTGTCATCAATGAATTAATAGTATCATATCGTACCGGTTAAAATATTTTGTTGCTGGGTATTAAAGTATGATATTTAATCTTTGTAATCATTTCACGTTATTTTAGCGATTTCAACCTATGTCGATACGTTAAGTTCTTTCCTTTATGCTTTGTATGTTCTAAATCTTTGGCCCGCTGACTTCAAATCACCGTAACCTCTCACTGATAGAGGGTCGTTTGTTCGAGCCCTGTTACCGACCATGTCTCTTTATGTGACGAAGTAGACAGTTTCTTATGGAGGATGGGATTGTAGTACTGATTCTTCTCAGGAACGATAGTTAGATGAAGTGTCCGCCTCATATGACTCTGACAGTTAACAAGGGGCGTAAACCTCAAATAAATAAATAAGCGAAATCTTAATCTTAATCGATAGTAAAAAGGTTGCACACAATCGTTATGAAACTTTCCACTTTTAACATTCCGAAAATTAAATATTTATCATCTGAAAAGTGCATACATTCAAAACACGACCTTACCCAGATGTATGAATTGTCATAATGATCGGTTGAAATTTGGTTGTTAAATTTGGCGGGGAGTAATGGCAATTTTCTCACTTGTGAAATTTAATCCAGAGTGAAATTCGACCTCACTATGGTGATTCAACTGATGATTACTGGTCAAAGACCTTATCCACGCTACCATGGAGCCCCTACCATTTGCTTATTTGATATCCTTCGTTTTCTATATATAATGCATTCAATATAGTCATTTTATTCATAACTATATTGATTCCGTTCATGTAGATGATTTTCAAGCAACTCCTTATTCTGAGAAATGACGTGTCTCCATAGTTTTGTTACTGCACCTAATCAAGCCAAAGCTATTGAAAGAACTATTCATTATACCAATGACATTTTACAGAGCTATTCAATGTACCACTGGTATTACGCAGAAATATTCAAGAATTCAAGAACCTCGAAAAAAGCATTGACATGATTTAAAATTATGATTATATAAAATCCCTCTTTTAACGTTTTATGTAGAGCAATAAATACACACGCCCGTGAAACATTAGTGATATTATTGGACGAACAATAGGTGACATTTATCATGAAGCATGTTGTATAGAATGATAATAACATAAAGCAAAACGTTGTGAATCTAAACGAGTATAATACAATAAAGTTCATGATGATATATTCGTAGCGTAAAAGATTCAAGAAAAAGAACACCTTTACAATTACATGTACGTACATGTCATATGAAAGCTATTAGTTCCTACATGACGTTAGTCACTCCAAATATGTTTCTTTTTTATATCGCGTGTCATTTGGCTTCTCCACTTATATAAATACACATATAGCTTATTCTATTATAGCGACAGGCATATATAATAATGAAAAGCACAAATTAGTGTACATAGGTAAGTCGTTTGCAAATACCAGCCTAATAAAACTTATAAAAAAATTATACGGTAACATTTCGAGTACTAGTACATAAACATAAAAAGAAACACAGAATGAAAAGGAAAATAGGATGATATTTATGTATAATGTAAAATTATATTAATGTCACTTACAAGATATATTATTCATGTATATAGTAAAGTTGTACCAATGTCATTTAAGGTCAAAGTATTGATTAATTTGGTCGTATTGATAAGCTTTAGTCTCGTTTACTAGCCTGAATGGAAACGTATACGTGTACTTATATTGGTTTTGGAAAGGCATGATACAAAATACCATGTCATGTACACAAGCACCAGGGTTAACATAAAGATGGAAGACTTTTATTTCCATAGTGGATTTTGAATAATTGGTCCTCATAATAAGACGGTCTTAATAAGAAGTAGGTAACTTTGTGTGGAGATTATACACAACAACGTGCTACTGTTTTCACATGTATCATGTTTTGTTTGATTACTGAATAACTCTAAAACACATGACCATCTCTTTGTTCGAAACTATTGAATAACATTCAGACAAAGAGCGTACAACGAGCCCCGTTCCATCAGACATCTCTCGCCAGTTCTTACGTTAGAAGTGTTATATCTCGCCTTCTCAGCGTTAAGATTCGTTTCCTCAATAGTTAATATGCGTCAGAGTTTTAAATTTTAAGAACGGTTCTTTCTTGAAGCGGGACCTTTGTTTTCAAACACTCAAATGATGCACTGAGTGGGCATTAACCTGACGTGTCGTGTTGATTAGTCCTTTAATTACAGCGGATTGTTATTTAACTTAAAAGTGTATTTTATTTCTGGTTTCGTTTTCTAACAAACTATTCCGAAATGTGTTTCAATTTTGCGTTGCCTAACACTGTGATCTCGTTTGTTATGTGGTTTTATCGCTGTCTATCTTTCTTTTGGTGTTTAAATGAGCGATGATATCCGTTACCAGACCGCTCTAATTAGACACACGGTTGCTGCAAAGGTGTCTGCCTTCCCTAACAACAATGACAAATGTGTAACTAAATGTTGTATCTGGTTGTCTACATTATGCTCATTGTCTTTCAAGTAAATTTAAGATTCATAGTTATTTAAGCATTGATTGGTAGGTAGTTTTATTATCATACTTATATTTTACTTCCAAACTTCTATAAGTAAGCATAAAGAAAATGCTCTTAGAAAATGAACACGTACAAAAACCGACTTCTCATTGGTGCGAAAAAAAAACAAACACAAAAGTTGCTTTGGAGTAATTACATTTTGCGGAAAACTTTGTCAATTTTTTTTCGAAGTTTTGCCCTTTAAATATCAAACATATCGACGGTTGTTGGCATGATTTGTTATTAAGAGGACATTAATCATCCTTTAATGAGTGTACTAGGCTAAAGCACAATATTATATTATCAAAAACAACAGAAGTGGAAACCTATAAAATAACTCCGAGTTTAACTTAATACTGGTTTCTTCGTTAAAGGGGCGTACCCTACAACTTGGTGCATCTAGAATCAAGGCAAAATGATGATAAATTAGAAGCTTGTAAAGAAAAAAGCCGAGGAAGAAAGTTTCAGCCAAAAATTCATCCAATTAAAAAATAAAATCACAAAAAATATTAGTTTCCATAAAAGATCGGAAACTCTTTGGAATTTGTTGTACAATTTTTGGGTGGAAGTGATTTATTATTCATAGCTATGATTTTGCGGCTAGTACTTAAACTAGTCATTTTATGACCCAAGTTCTTCTTGCAATTATCCATTATATATTGTTTTACATATACATCTAACACATTTTTACACTTTCACAGAATGTTTGTCAGTTGTATAGGGTATGCCCCTTTAAGAAAAAATGCTCTTTCACGTTGTCATAGCAAGACCAATCTACCTAATTAGACACACTATGTAACTGGACACTTATTTAATTCTATTTTTCTGAAGGATAAGAACAACTTCACTGTCAATGTTGAGTTGATTATATCAATTTCATATTTGTTTTAGAATTCAAAGTACTTTTTTTCGCTACTAATTATACAATGAAAAATAAGCACAAACGCGATTGTCATTATAGTAAATAAATCATTGTCTGTACGTTTTACAAGCCGCGGAGATATCACGTCAGTCACTTTATTGACAACTCATTGCAAAGAGTACAACTCATTACCAAATTCATTTTACCTCAACATGATTCAGTTACATTGCACCCATTTATCAGGATTTTGGCTTTGGTGACGGTTTTTTGGGTATTATGTGTAAATAAAGCAGATGCCATTTCATGTTGGTTTTGTGCAAAGAGAAATGTTGACAATTTGTTATCAATATTTAGCAGTACAGCAAAATTTATCAAAATGTTTGATATCAATAGCATTTCGAAAAATATCTAATCAAGCGACCTTACAAACCTAACACAAATGCCACCCTCTGAATAAATCCGTTGTTTTAAAAAACATCATTGATCATTTAGGTTGATCTTCGGAAGAAGCTAAAATTCCCCGAGGAAGTGGTGCACACAACCCTGCGAGCAGACATGATTGTTTTGTAAAGAAACCCTGAGCGAGTGATCGTGTTGGAGCTCACTGTACCATGGAAAGAGCGAATTGAAGAAGAATACCAACTAATGAACACAAAATACAAGGACTTAACGGAAGAGCTTCAGAGAAAAGGGTGGAAGACTTTGGTGTACCCTGTGGAAGTTAGCTGCAGAATCTTCCCATCCAATTCAATGTGGAAACTGTTCGGCCTCCTTGGAATCAAAGGAAAGGCCCGGAAGACCACAATCCATTTGATTTGGAAGGCTGCAGAAAGAGGACCCAGTCGGCTCTGGCTTCGTCGTCATGAACCAACATGGTAGCCAACTTGATCACCACTACCTGCCCCGCCACTCCGATGATGTTCCGAGCATAAGGGGGTGAAACATCTGTTGACGGGATGGAGCTCGGCTGATGACGACTATGATTAGCAGCTCAGCTGTACTACTTCAACACAGCGAAATTATCTCCGAGTAAAGACCACCGGTCAAAAAGACCATAATATATCTGTTCCAATGGTTGTCTTCGTTCAAAGGTTTGACTGTATATATATGCAACGATAGACATCCCACCTTCCTTAAAATACAACCTTCTCCAAATTCCTCCAGAACACTATCCATTACATAGAACCACTCACACAATGTAGGGCAAGAATACAGTGATATTCACCACTTAGAAGTGTGGAAGAACCAATTCTTTTGTTGTTATATATATTTCTATTTTGACGTGTGTGTGTTTGTATAGTTTGATAGAGTTGTACATGTGTTTATAGATAACGTTTCATTTAACCTGAACCTATGATTTAGTGTCACTCATTGCGTTTGCAAGCTCAAGTAATCATTGTTAAATGAACACATTGTATTTTAATGACATGTCATACTAATGCGTAGGTCGCAAACATTCTACATACCGCGTGTTTTTGCATTACTTTTAGTCATCCTAAGATGTTATTGTCTTGTATTAGAATTGATAAACACATCTGTATTTATTTATGGGTGTTATCATTCAAACTAACATCTGCATCCCATGTTAACCGTTGATTACAAATAATTGCGATTATTTTATTAAAAGACAGAGTTAAGAAATCACTCTGAACAACTCTTGTGATAACATTCAGTCACGTGATAAAATACTCGGATATTTACTTTCTACATTACCTGCAATGAACAATGCAATAAGTTCTAAAGCAACAAAATATCGCTAAACTAAACGGTGTATTAGGTAAAAAAGACGATTGTTGATAAAGGATCCCAATCGGAAAAGGTAGTGCTTAATATGCTAAAACAACGATATACACGGTAGTATAGATTTGTTTTTTATTTGACCTTTCGTCAATATCTCGACTGTGACGTTCGATACTGAATACCATACCATGAACCTCACCATAACAAAACATGTATCTAAATCATAACATAGGTGTCCGGTTAATGTTTAGAGCCATTATGAACGAGGTATGTCACATGATCGCGCTACACCAACCCAACCCCCAAACAATAACCACATTACGAAAGCTTTGTCTGTATTAGACGTTTCCAAACACAGTACGTGGTACTGATGTCCTTAGATTGGATATGAGGGACACAGAAAAACGTCGCTGAAATTTCGGCAGGCGAATCCACGACCTTTCGATCAGTAGCCCAACGGGTTACTACTAGATCACCAATGCAATCCTAACAAATCGATATAAAAGCATAAAACTTGTTTGACGGTTTAAATCATCAACATTAATAATTTGTTACAAGGGGGTTCAACGAAAACAATTCATGAAGATTTCAAGAGACAATCATACGAATGTTAAATGTCATTAAAGTCTTTGAAAAGGAATAGACAAAATAAAGGTCTTGAAAATTATTATACTGAACTATTTGATAATCATATAAAGCATAAAGTGAATTAATGCTAAGAAAGAAAAGTTTCAAGAGATCAATAAAGTGTGCTTAGTAAAAATTTCCTTTGAACGTTTTCAGATATACAGGTTAAAGATAGAATGTTCACCCAGGTGTTGAAAGTGATTTGGAAGCAACTTAAAATAAAACACAAAAAAAAACATTAAAATATATACTCACATCTTTGTATTTGAGACTTTCCATTGGTGAACTCTCGAAAGAAATTTAATGATCTGAAATTGTTTTTGGTACATACATTGTATTAATATTTTTACTAGTATTTTCAGATATACAGGTTAAAGATAGAATGTTCACCCAGGTGTTGAAAGTGATTTGGAAGCAACATATGGCAATGGCAGATGATTCTTAGAGATATTCATAGAAAACAGAAAGTTCATTAATGCCCTTAAACAGATGGTAAGTAAGAGATTACAAAAGAAAATGATAAAAAAGTAAGTAGGGCAAAACTGTTCCAAAAAAAAATTAGTTTATTAAAATATATACTCACATCTTTGTAATTTGAGACTTTCCATTGGTGAACTCTCGAAAGAAATTTAATGATCTGAAATTGTTTTTGGTACATACATTGTATTAATATTTTTTTCGCGTTGTTGGTTAGATTTAAACCAAAAAGTTTCAAGGAGGCTGAGTATATTCCACAAAACATGGTATGTTCTGACAAATGGTACTGGTGAATTATTGATCCAATGTAATAGTTATTTGATACTTTTATTTGAGTTTCAGTATCAATTCTGAAAATAAGTACTGTTAACATACCCCAGGCGCGTTTGCATTGTAAAGTCGCTCATACTTGAGCGGGCTGCATTTTTAAGAACACTCTGTAGTATATCCTGCGCAGACAAGATGCGGGTTACAGTCAAAGCGAATTTACGAAAACTTACTCATTTTGAATCTATTTACCAAAGTGGCTCTTCATTAAAATCGCTTCAGCATCTTAGATTTTAATTGAAAATACTTTTATTTAAAAAATAATCGTTTACCCATGCTATTAAGGCTTTTAATATCAGTGCATGAGTTATAGCTCATAGGCTATCAGTGTAAACTATTAAACCGTTCCTCTACGATTTGTTTACAAAATGAGCATGCGTATGTTTTCATGGTATTTTAAGAAACATTGTCGATTTTTTACACTAAGTTTCATTATTAATAAATACTTTGCAAATGATTATCATACTGATTCACAATTATATAAATCGTTCTTTCAGACAAAATTCTCTACAGCCCATCCATTTGATTGTTTCAAGTTAACTTGATCAGCCAGTGGTGTAGACGTTTGGACTAGTGTTTCAGGGTCATCTCAAATTACTTCGAATCCACGAAAACTCGTTACTAGATCATATCAACTGATTTGCATGATTTCCTTTTTAAGAAATGTTCGGTACAGTTAAAAAATAGAAATATCCAATTTCTGAGAGGTTTTTATTAAAAAATCCTCAAACTTCGATAAAGTAATGTTGACCTCGGCGGTGCCACGGTCAGCATTATTTTTTGTATTTATGCCTCTCAGAAATGAGATTTTTTTTTTATATTACTACATATGTATATACTGAAAATGTGAATTCAAGTTCATAAAAAAACTATATACGATGACAAGTCTTATTCAAAATCAACACTGGCAGCGATTTGCGAAATATTTTCATTAATTAGCGCCCCTAAAATCTAAATGATTTTAAAATTATTAATCTCTTCAATTTTATGCATGGAATCTTTATTATTTCATTGAACTGAAATTGCTTCAGTTCAATACACTATGATACTACTTTGGTAATAGAAATAATGAAGACTTGTTTCTTAAAACAGGCAATTCCTAACATAGATATTGGAAAATTAATATCATTAATTGCTACGTCTGCACGTAGCGCAACCTCAAAATAGTTTGTTTAGCCAGACTTTATTACCATTTTGGAGGGGATCGTTCAAATCAAATATCAAACTTATACAATCAATTTAAATGACTGTTCTTTTTTTTCACGCATTGTCTAATTTGACAACACATCCTGTTGTTTGTCCCTTTCATGCAATTTCATCTAAATTATCTACAAACTACCGTCTATGTGTCTTGTACAACATTGTCTGTGTAATACTATGTATGATTTTATTACAAGTCAATTAGTTGTTTCAGTTATTGGAGACTTGGTTCCCATTACATAACCTTTTATTAAGGGCTCACAATCACCAGTCAGTTTTTAATCGAATGCTTGTTAATAGTTTAGAAAACTTAATTAAGTATTAAAATTGATCAACGAACTAGACAAACTCTCTTACTGCAAAGTATCAACATTAAGTACCAACCAATAGCCGCTAAAATGATAGTGTTTTTGTCATTTTTACTTAAATGTATTTATACTCATTTATGAAGTACAGTTCATGAAGAAATATCGGCTAGAAAAAAAACGGAAGTGACAAAAAAGTCTAGCGTCGCCAGAAAAAAAGAAATAAGGTCGGCTGACTTAGTAAAAATCAAAAACCTGTTTACTTCTTGTCAAACTTGGTGAAAATAAGACACATCTACATGTACTTTGTATGATGGTCACTTGTGACGTTTTGTATCATTTGTATGAACCTTTATTTAAACGATTTCATCCATTAAAAAAATCCAGTGTGTTTATACAAATTAAGAAACTGTAAATGAATTATTAATTCTGTAAAGTTGTGTTCCTTATTGAATAGTGTTGTTTGTATGCGCTTAATTTTACGACCTTTGTTGTTCTTCTGTCACTCACTTAAATTATGCGGACCTAATTACTACGTTTATCTACATCCGCCATGCAATTGTTAAAGTAGTTCCCGTTTCATGTTGCAATGCAAGTGTTCCGCCCCCGTTGTCGAGTGGACAAAGTCGCTGACTTCAAATCACTGTAACCACTTACTGATCAATAGAGGGTCGTGGGTTCGAGTCCCGTTACCGACCATGTCTCATTATATGAGAAAGTAGACAGTTGCTTATGGAGGATGGGAGTCTAGTACTGGTTCTTCCAATGAACGATGGTTAGGTGAACTGTCTGCTTCATATGACTCTGACTGTTGAAAATGGGTGTAAAACCCGACATAAACAAACAGAAATACAATACAAGTCTATGTCAGTTCGGTTTCCGTAAGTACTTTCGGTAGACTGATTCATTTACAGGTAAGCCAATTACGATTCTTTGTTGTTTTTCTTTCAAGACGATCTGTTAACATGTTTACGAAACAAACAAAGTAGTAAAATGGAATGGAACTCATCTCATACTTGCAGGTTTATAGTAATCTTAGTTTTTTCCAAGTTATTGATTTGTTCAGATGATTATCTTATCCTGATGGTTGAAGATAAAGTATGTAAGGGTAAAGTTAGTACTGTTTCTTCCAAGTTATTGATTTCTTCAGATTATTATCTTATCCTGATGGTTGAAGATAAAGTATGTAACGGTGAAGTTAGTACTGTTTCTTTCTAGTTATTGATTTGTTCAGATTATTATCTTATCCTGATGGTTGAGGATAAAGTATGTAACGGTGAAGTTAGTACTGTTTCTTTCTAGTTATTGATTTCTTCAGATTATTATCTTATCCTGATGGTTGAAGATAAAGTATGTAACGGTGAAGTTAGTACTGTTTCTTTCTAGTTATTGATTTGTTCAGATTATTATCTTATCCTGATGGTTGAAGATAAAGTATGTAACGGTGAAGTTAGTACTGTTTCTTTCTAGTTATTGATTTGTTCAGATTATTATCTTATCCTGATGGTTGAAGATAAAGTATGTAACGGTGAAGTTAGTACTGTTTCTTTCTAGTTATTGATTTGTTCAGATTATTATCTTATCCTGATGGTTGAAGATAAAGTATGTAACGGTGAAGTTAGTACTGTTTCTTTCTAGTTATTGATTTGTTCAGATTATTATCTTATCCTGATGGTTGAAGATAAAGTATGTAACGGTGAAGTTAGTACTGTTTCTTTCTAGTTATTGATTTGTTCAGATTATTATCTTATCCTGATGGTTGAAGATAAAGTATGTAACGGTGAAGTTAGTACTGTTTCTTTCTAGTTATTGATTTGTTCAGATTATTATCTTATCCTGATGGTTGAGGATAAAGTATGTAACGGTGAAGTTAGTACTGTTTCTTTCTAGTTATTGATTTCTTCAGATTATTATCTTATCCTGATGGTTGAAGATAAAGTATGTAAGGGTGAAGTTAGTACTGTTTCTTCCAAGTTATTGATTTCTTCAGATTATTATCTTATCCTGATGGTTGAAGATAAAGTATGTAAGGGTGAAGTTAGTACTGTTTTCTTCTTGTCAAAAATGAAACAAAAAATGCAAACATTTAGTACAGAACCTTGGGCGTAAATCTTTGGTAATCATTTACATAAAGACAATCGACTATAATCCTACTAGTTTCTTTTTTGTATAAAAATGGTTGCATTCTTGATGAACATTTAATTGAGATGCCTGTTTTTGTTTTATTGTTCCGATTTCATGCAATGTAGCCTGGTTGTATTATCGCGTTGTTTAAGCCGAACATAATATGCTACATAATTGCCAATTAAATGCGTTGATGGCTTTTTGTAAATTGTACAACTCTTGTACTGCAGCTAGAAACAAACAAACTCATCAAACACTTCATCTGATCCTCGGGGTATAAATTCAATTAAACTTAAAGTGTTAATTAATTACACATTATATTGATAACTAAGATCAATTTCACTTGTTCTCGATATGTGTTAGCTAAAGCGTCGAATTAAATATTAAACGAAGTCAAAGAACACTTTTTTCAATCGTGTTCCATATAAAAAAGTTTAATTCTTTGAGATCTCTTTAGTTTAGTTATTTCTCAACGTATTTCGTTCAAATTTCGAATATGAATAACCAGGTAGTTTTATTGAGATCTCAATAAAACTACCTGAATTATCTAAACACATAGAACATACTTCTCTCAAATTTCATCTTAATTGATAAATATTTAGACTTCTAGTATAATGAATTATAGAAACACTGCGATGAAATGTGTCCACATTTTATCTTACGTTGGTTTGCTGTCTCACCGACAGTCTAGGTCATTTAGCTCTCCAGCTTTCACGATGGGAAGACCCCGGGCTTACAATAGCTTTCACGATGGGAAGACCCCGGGCTTACATCAGCTTTCACGATGGGAAGACCCCGGGCTTACATCAGCTTTCATGATGGGAAGACCCCGGGCTTACGATAGCTTTCACGATGGGAAGACCCCGGGCTTACATCAGCTTTCACGATGGGAAGACCCCGGGCTTATATCAGCTTTCACGATGGGAAGACCCCGGGCTTACAATAGCTTTCACGATGGCAAGACCCCGGGCTTACATCAGCTTTCACGATGGGAAGACCCCGGGCTTACATCAGCTTTCACGATGGGAAGACCCCGGGCTTACAATAGCTTTCACGATGGGAAGACCCCGGGCTTACAATAGCTTTCACGATGGGAAGACCCCGGGCTTACATCAGCTTTCACGATGGGAAGACCCCGGGCTTACATCAGCTTTCACGATGGGAAGACCCCGGGCTTACATCAGCTTTCACGATGGGAAGACCCCGGGCTTACAATAGCTTTCACGATGGGAAGACCCCGGGCTTACATCAGCTTTCACGATGGGAAGACCCCGGGCTTACATCAGCTTTCACGATGGGAAGACCCCGGGCTTACATCAGCTTTCACGATGGGAAGACCCCGGGCTTACAATAGCTTTCACGATGGGAAGACCCCGGGCTTACAATAGCTTTCACGATGGGAAGACCCCGGGCTTATATCAGCTTTCACGATGGGAAGACCCCGGGCTTACAATAGCTTTCACGATGGCAAGACCCCGGGCTTACATCAGCTTTCACGATGGGAAGACCCCGGGCTTACATCAGCTTTCACGATGGGAAGACCCCGGGCTTACAATAGCTTTCACGATGGGAAGACCCCGGGCTTACAATAGCTTTCACGATGGGAAGACCCCGGGCTTACATCAGCTTTCACGATGGGAAGACCCCGGGCTTACATCAGCTTTCACGATGGGAAGACCCCGGGCTTACATCAGCTTTCACGATGGGAAGACCCCGGGCTTACAATAGCTTTCACGATGGCAAGACCCCGGGCTTACATCAGCTTTCACGATGGGAAGACCCCGGGCTTACATCAGCTTTCACGATGGGAAGACCCTGGGCTTACATCAGTTTTCACGATGGGAAGACCCCGGGCTTACATCAGCTTTCACGATGGGAAGACCCCGGGCTTACAATAGCTTTCACGATGGGAAGACCCCGGGCTTACATCAGCTTTCACGATGGGAAGACCCCGGGCTTATATCAGCTTTCACGATGGGAAGACCCCGGGCTTACAATAGCTTTCACGATGGGAAGACACCGGGCTTACATCTGGTTACAACCACCGACCTTCCGTAAGCTAATTGAACAGCTTTTTCACATGTTAGATTTGATCCTTGGTGACATCCGAACTCAAAGCAGTTAGGGGCTGGACACCGTAACCACCCAGTTTCTGGGGTATACACTACACACACGTAAAAGCAACTTGCAGATTCGGGAATTATAAAACATCATCTTTACTGGGTAATCATTTTGGATAAGTAAATATAACTATGTTTTTTTGATGAAATAGAACATTTACGAATTTACAATATGGTTTGAGATGTTGTTATGAACAGCAATTGTGCTTTAAATGAGTATATCATTTTCTGTACGGAAATTTCCCCCACTCATTGGTTTGTTTATACCAACACGATATTTTTGAATGTTCAATGTACATGTTTACTCATTGCAGGCTTGTCGCGTTATTATAAAACTGAGGTAATTTAGAAATCACGCTGCGAGTCTGAACAACAAATATCATACTTCCTTCTTCGTTTATTGCATTTATGTTCAAATAATTAAACCGCAATTTTATGAGAAAAACTTTTTTAGTTGAAAATCAGTGCATAATATTTATTTCATTTATTCTAAAATTGCTTTTGGAACGCAATCATAAACTGTCGTTTTTGCAGTATTTATGTATCTGATCTGAATTGAGAAAGTGTTTATCACAGGCTAGATGAAGGTAAATATGACATGGTATAAGTAAAATGTATTATCCGAATTTATGCCACGTACCGATTTTGTTAACCGATGTACGTGATCAATCGGAACTTCTCGACGTTTCTCGATAGAAAACGCCTAGGAACATTATATGCAATATGGGAAGGTATTTAGGTAAAAATTACACAACGCCTGCTTACTGTTAACATTCACTCATTGACACTTACTGGTACATGTGTATAGTCAGTATATATGGTGACACCTTCACTGCGCTTGATGACTATGACAGCATGCATACATGCTGGAAGTTACAACTTGTGTGCTGTTTAGACCGTCATAATTTCATCTGGCCGAATGACAGTGCAATGTAACGTAACGAAATATGTCCAAGTGCCGGGACTGTATATAAGCATCGATATTTGAACATTGCAAAGATATAATGCTCCCAGAACAAAATACATGATGTGACCACGCAATATGATTGATGCAATAAGCCACTAAACAAGTTGAAAATAAGCATAATGCTGATTGCAAAATTGCACGTTATATTTTGATACCACGAAGCGCGTCACATAAGGTAAGCCGCCACATTGCTGTTGTTATTCACGGGCCACCTTCTATCATAGCTGGACCTGGGTTTCAAATAATCGAATAACCCTGTTTCTCTTTCAATGGGAACTTGATATCAATTTTATCAATCGCGAAGATAAACACGTTTTTTTTTCTTGAAAACGAGTACCTAGTGTTTAAAAAGGAGCGTATTCTTAATGACGAGAAAATCCGAGTAGTTACGATTGTTACGTCATATGACTCCGTGTTTTACGGTTTACATACATGATTTACCTACATTAACGTACTGTGACAGTCACTCAGTGTTCCTTTTTGTTGCAGTTACGTCCCATTAGTATGGCACCAATAAGAAAAATAAATCCCATGAATATTTTACCAACACTATAATTTCGAGTACATTTTACGTTATTGTGGACAGTTTTATTAGTAATCTATAGAATACAAACGATTGTATTATTAACGGAATAATGTACTGTGTCGTTTAAAGTGTAATTTATCATATGTTATGAATAAATATATCAATTTTATAACTACTTCAGTATGCAAAGACTATTTCTTTATTGTACCGAGAAGCATTTTGCTACACAGTTTGTACTCGGTTAGGTAATGCATTAAATGATTGCAATATAGAAACAACTAAATCATTTGCAATTTCTGTATATAGATCAGAAAAAGGACCCTATGAAATAAACACGTACAAAACCAATAACTCCCCAAAAATACTTCCTGACTCAAATACCTTCAACCCAAAACATAGGACCATACTAAATGATGGATAAACCTATTCAAAACGTGGGACTATACAAAATGGCGAATAAACCCATCCAAAACATAGGACCATACAAAATGGTGGATAAACCCATCCAAAACATATGACCATACAAAATGGCAGATAGACCCATTCAACGCATAGGACTATACAACATGTCGGATAGACTCATCCAACGCATAGGACTATACAAAAATGGCGGATAAACCCATCTAACACATAGGACCATACAAAATGGAGGATAAACCCACCCAAAACATAGGACCATACAAAATGGCGGATAAACCCACCCAAAACATAGGACTATACAAAAATGGCGGATAAACCCATCCAAAACATAGGACCATACAAAATGGCGGATAAACCCATCTAAAACATAGGACTATACAAAAATGGTGGATAAACACACCCAAAACATAGGACCATACAAAATTGCGGATAAACCCATCCAAAACATAGGACTATACAAAAATGGTGGATAAACCCACCCAAAAACATAGGACCATACAAAATGGCGGATAAACCCATCTCAAACATAGGACTTTACAAAAATGGTGGATAAACACACCCAAAACATATGACCATACAAAATGGTGGATAAACCCATCCAAAACATAGGACAATACAAAAATGGTGGATAAACCCACCCAAAACATAGGACCATACAAAATGGCGGATAAACCCATCCAAAACATAGGACTATACAAAAATGGTGGATAAACACACCCAAAACATAGGACCATACAAAATTGGTGGATAAACACACCCAAAACATAGGACCATACAAAATGGCGGATAAACCCATCCAACACACAGGACCATACAAAATGGCGGATAAACCCACCCAAAAAATAGGACCATACAAAATGGCGGATAAACCCATCCAAAACATAGGACTATACAAAAATGGTGGATAAACCCACCCAAAACATAGGACTATACTAAAATGGTGGATAAACACACCCAAAACATAGGACTATATAAAAATGGCGGATAAACCCACCCAAAACAAAGGACTTTACAAAATGGCGGATAAACCCATCTCAAACATAGGACTTTACAAAAATGGTGGATAAACACACCCAAAACATATGACCATACAAAATGGTGGATAAACCCATCCAAAACATAGGACAATACAAAAATGGTGGATAAACCCACCCAAAACATAGGACCATACAAAATGGCGGATAAACCCATCCAAAACATAGGACTATACAAAAATGGTGGATAAACACACCCAAAACATAGGACCATACAAAATTGGTGGATAAACACACCCAAAACATAGGACCATACAAAATGGCGGATAAACCCATCCAACACACAGGACCATACAAAATGGCGGATAAACCCACCCAAAAAATAGGACCATACAAAATGGCGGATAAACCCATCCAAAACATAGGACTATACAAAAATGGTGGATAAACCCACCCAAAACATAGGACTATACTAAAATGGTGGATAAACACACCCAAAACATAGGACTATATAAAAATGGCGGATAAACCCACCCAAAACAAAGGACTTTACAAAATGGCGGATAAACCCACCCAAAACATGGGACCATACAAAATGGTGGATAAACCCACCCAAAACATAGGACCATACAAAATGGCGGATAAACACATCCAAAACATAGGACTATACAAAAATGGTGGATAAATCCACCCAAAACATAGGACTATACAAAAATGGTGGATAAACACACCCAAAACATAGGACCATACAAAATGGTGGATAAACACACCCAAAACATAGGACCATACAAAATGGCGGATAAACCCATCCAAAACATAGGACCATACAAAATAGTGGATAAACCCACCCAAAACATAGGACCATACAAAATGGCGGATAAACACACCCAAAACATAGGACCATACAAAATGGTGGATAAACACACCCAAAACATAGGACCATACAAAATGGCGGATAAACCCAACCATCACATAGGACTTAACAAAAAATGACGGATAAACCCAAGTTAGTTAAATAATGGTTACCGTAGGCCCATCTAAGCCAGCAACCCGGTAACAGGTGAAGGGATTCGGGAGGTAATGTGCTCACATAAGATAGATGTCTCATAAGCCAACTTGACTGGCCCTTTCAATAGGGGTAACACTATAATGAGCAAAACCTTTACCTTTTACCTTTTTTTATACTGTACATTGACAGCATCGGTAGATAATTGTCATTTTCTAATTGACATCGTTAACACATTAACATACCTTGTGCGTTCAAAGCTTATCAAGTTTCTCATATTTTCTAATACCTATGCCATAGTACTGTCATGGAAACATCTTTTTCTGCATAGCTGTTGTCATTGACCTTAAAATGTGTTTATCTATTGTCGTGGGATTTGAACTGAAATACAATGTACTGAGCTACACGTTAAGTTCAAGAAAATTTGACAAATTGATTATCCAGTAGTAACGAGTAATAAATTGCACATTTGGGAATTCCTAGAAATGACTATTGTCGTAAAACCTAGTACTATTCATTTTTCAATTAATTACAAACATTAGTTTATTTAATTCTGGAGGGAAACAATGGTCATAAATTACAATTAGTAGACATCGTCGAGTTATATATATGTTTGGCGGGACATTTTTCATCAAGATTCGAGTCTTTTAAATCACTCTTAGTGACGTGACTATAAGCGCCACGATAACAATACGTGTATAAGTGCCAATGAAATACTTCGATTATATCCAAACAAAACGGACAAAAGCCAACATTATATCATTACAGTTTTGCAAAGCCACTGAAATACCATTATATTCATGTTTTCGATATAAAGAAAAATGAACTTGGTATTATAGTGGAATTCGTCGCCGATTTTATAGTTTCGGTTACAAATTCGACATGTTATACCAATGCGCCATTCTCAATTGATCGTTTGTGTCTTTATTTGTGTGTTATAAGCTCTTACATATTTATTTTTCTCTGCTTATATTAAGTAGACAATCATGTAACTTGAAAAAAACTGAAATAAGTGACAATCGACCAAACTACATTTTCTAAACTACATAAGCTATCCGTAACAAGAATGCCAGTAATATAGATGTGATAGTAACTTAGTGCATATCAATTGATACATGTCGTAAGTATACATACTGGCTTGTAAACGTCGTTAGGTACATATTTGTTATAATGTATATGTCTGTAGTACATATTTGTAATAATTATAAATGTTAGTACACATTTGTGATACATGTAATGTATAATGTTAGTACATATTTGTGATACATGTAATGTATAAATGTTAGTACTTAATTGTAATAATGTTAGTACATATTTGTTACAATATATACCTGAACATTGGTATACTTTAGTAAAAATGTTCCGGATTCTTTACTTCTTATTAAAAAAATCAATATAGTTGTTAAATAATGATAGATTTTAAAATCTATAATTATATATAAATCGATTAATGCAACTCCGATATTTAATTTGCGAGAACTGTTAGTTAATCATTTTGAAAATGATTGAAAAAGATTAAACAAATAAAACATGAAATCTAAAGAAGTGACGTGCTTTAAATAAACCGGATCACATTTTTTTGTAATCTCGAGTCCCGTAACAATAAATAAAAGAACAATTGGGTCTTGTATATCAGAAATAAGATAATTTTCTGTTGAATTATAAGTTTATGCTGTCTGAAATTATTTTGATAGCACATTGAGCAGATTACCAAATAATGTATAAATTCTATTAATTGAAAAATGCATATAAAGATATATTTTTTGCCATTGTCATGATACCGACAGAAGAGGGGGGGGGGGGGGTAATCATGACACAACATAACAACGTTCAAGAGGACATAATTGGGAAAATATATAGTTGACAAACGTGACATAAAATTAGCCATTTTGATGGCTAGGAATATTTTGGAGACAACATTAAAAAAGGACACCATTTTTGACTAATCAGATGTCATTTTCTCCGTATAGCTCATTTTTGTGATAATGAATAAACTAGATAAACTATAAAGAAATAATAGTCCTCGTTCGGAGAGAATATAGATATGTCATATTCTTTCTTACTGAAGTCCTGTCACAATGAAACGCAGATGAAAAAAACTCGTATCAATTCAGACTGACCACAAAAAATGCGGAAGTAAACCCCATCCAGGATTTAACGACGTAATAAGTCCAAATTATAGTTAATCTAAAATGGCATACGCTTTTTGCAATGATTACATATCTAAATAATTCATGTTCTACTTCTGTAAATCTATGGACATCTATATCTCAATATAAACTGCTTGTTGATGGTTTCAGTATTGTTCAAGGGAGTTAGTATTATAGAACATGAGTGTAGGGAATCAGTCACATTTCATTGCATTGCGATATCGGAATGACTGGTAGGGGAATGTTTTTCTTAAATATATACATGTATAGTACAACCTCTCTATAGCGGCCCTCTGTAGAGCAACAACCTCTCTGTAACGACACCTTCAAAATGTCCCTAAGCTGATATTTACTATAAATTTAACCTCTGTAGAGCAACAACCTCTAAACAACGGCCAATATTTGAGCTCCCACCGGGTGTTGCTCTACAGAGGTTGTACTGTATATTCTATTGTAAATTTTATATAATCATAGTTATAAATAAAAGGCAACATTTTATGCCTTTGTTCCTTTTATATTGTAAATATAATCACGCAAAGTATGAAACAAAGTAAGATACAGGAGATGTTTTAATGAAAGATTTACATTGGCTTAAATTGACTGCTTATCCTTTAACATCAAGAATAATGTTTGAAACGTGTCTATTTCGAATGAATAGTCCACGTGTCATTGTGGACAATTATTGATACTTAACTGTTTTTATAATGTCATCTGTCATTTTTCTTTTCTATTCGGACACGCCAATTACGTATGTTTATCTTGCTAATGGGTAATAAATGAATGTAATAAAGATGGTCGGTGTGTATGTATGCTTGGTTTATCACTGTGTCTCTTTTATTAATGAACACCAGGTAATAAAAGAGCATGTCCACTTTGTTTGTACTCAACGGTAACGTAAATTACAGACGTTTTACTTTGATATGATTTGGCTTTAAGAATTACGTTACAATAAATGTTACGTTAATTCGTTACCGGAGATAGGTGAAAATATGTACACGGAGCGTAGTTAGCAATTTCTTAATGGATATCTAATAGTCCTTACATTGTATTGAAGCGATGAAATACGTCGTTGTAACAAATAGGGTCTGTCCAACTTTATGAATAAATGTATACTAACTGACCCCTTAAAACGTGCATGTATACTATTTATTGGGGAAACTTCTTTCTTTATCATATTAATACAACCATACTAGTATTCAAGCAATACATTTCCTCCCGAGGGAACTATTTTGTCATATTTATTTACAGCGCAGACATAAACAAAATAAAGTGTTATTAAATATTGCCGTTATAATATTGTGAAGGAAAAATGGTGATACTTTATGCCAATAACGATTATATTTAACGTAGCTTCTTATACTATTCTGTAATTACTCATTATATAGCAGCCAATGTATTGTAATGGAATAAGATTAATTTTGTCTGATGAAATATTATTTACTCGTATTTCAACGGTAACGTATTTTGTATGTATCTAACCGTTATAATAATAGAAATCATTAATTAATAGTTTCCATAGCAACATGAGTTTTAACCATGCTAATTAACATATCGGCATTGGTTAAAATCGCTAAATTAACGCAAAATGATATTTTACATAATTTACTAAGATTAAATATCATACTTTAATACCAAGCAACAAAAAATTATATCTGAACGCTAAAAAATGATGTTTTATTGCGATAAATACTGCACCCCTTTATCGACTTTTCCTTATCAGCGTTAAAAGTCAATAACGTAATTGCGCATTGTATTGGTACGATATGATATTATTAATTCATTAATGACAAAAATTGGGTTCTTTTGTGTATTATCACGGGACTCGATACATTTATGATTGAAAATGAGTCAAGGCGTGTTTTCGAGTATATTGGTGTTTATTTTGTTTACACGAGACGAAAGCAAGTTTGGGCACCCACTCTAACACAATGCGACGCTGCTTAAAACAACAACCTGACTTGCTACGCCTCAGAAAAGAACAATACCTTGTCACAGCAAGTCATAAAACGAATCTAAAACAATAGACCGTGAAGTGACACGTTTGATGGATTGTTAACATATTGTTCGCTTGTGTCACTTACAGCCAACCCATGCAATAGGCAAAATGTCTCTCAACAGTTTTCAAAATATTTTCCTTACTGTTTGTCAAATTCTCCTATTTGCTGCCTTCTGTTCAGCACAACAAATCTGGGAATATAAATATTACAAGTCTCTGGACTTATATGGAAACTACATTCTAGGATGGAGATATAATACATCGCATATTGAGTTCCAAATCACCGTTAATACCACCGGGTATGTCGGCTTTGGCATCTCAAAGAATGGAGAAATGTACGATGCAGATATTGTAATGGGTTGGATTGCTGATTCCAATTTATATCTAGGGGTAAGCTTATCTAATTTATGATCTTGTTTTGCGACAATTTTCATATCCTAAAGATTATACGGTGAACTACTGTTAAAGTGAACTCCCGCGGACTTGAATGATAACTACGAAAGGCACGATCGGGAGGGGGTGTTTATATCGAGATTTACGCCTCTTTTCAACAGTCAGAGTCATATGAGACGGACAGTTCACCTAACCATCGTTCCTGGGAATAACCAGTACTAGGCCACCATCCTCTGTAAGTAACTGTCTACTTTCTCACATAAAGGGACATGGTCGGTGGCGGGGCTCGAACCAACGACCCTCTATCAGTGAGAGGCTACAGTGATTTGAAGTCAGCGGCATTAACCATTGGACAACATAGGCGGGTTGGTTTGGCAAGCGATTAAGTGTGCCCGACACTTAGTTATTCTAATATATGTTCATGCACTTTATCTCTGGTTTACTGCAAATAGTTAGTCCAGTGTAGCATTGTATTACATGTGCGCAACAGAAGTTTAGATATCTACATGACACATGATATGGCGGCCATATGGCACCAGTCTATGGTCTGTGTGATGTCAAGTTACATCCGTTTGATATCATGTGAAGATAAAAAAAACTCTTTCCCCCTTTTTAACATGTTTAGGTACCACATCCATAAATGCCAATAAGCTTGGTTAATATAATTATGATATGATATACCGTGATATACTAGTAAATTTGACTTTCAGATCACCAGTTAAGTTATGTGACTCCTAGCAGAAAGAGACACAGTACATATGCTAACTTGATGTGCTATGAAATCTCTAGTATTTGATTAAGCATGAAACTGTATGAATAGTCGCGAGAAACAGGATGAGCAAATATGATTAAACAGTGTATGATTTATCTTTCAACGTGTACGCGTGAATTATTTAGTTAAGGTTGACACTTACAGGACAATCTATAATTATTTTGTCATTGAAATTGATACCCAAAACACGTCTTCTTCTGACATATCACGTATGATGTTTCAATGGTGAGTGTACGGTCTCCATATCTACTCAATCTTCATATTGACAAAACATGGCCATCGCCAAACCTTAAAGCCGTTTGTCAACAGTAGCTCTGGTATGTTAGATACTAAGCAGTTGACAAATCCAGCATGCTCGGCTTATAGACTATTACCAGTCCTCATTGTGGAGACATATTGTCGATGCCTACATCAACATGTAATGAATATAGTTTACAGTTTTGTTAGGCTAGAATATAAACAGTCATGTTAACTGTCACTAGACAAAGAAAGTAGGGGAGGTAAACCATGGATTGTTTTTCTTTTCTATTTTTTAGACATATATATCGTACTTCCAAATATTCTAACACTTTGGATTAATTGTCAGATACTTTAAGATCGCGGCCAACAAGTACGGTCGGTAAGTTAATAGCAAAAATTATCCCTTTTACTGGCCTTATGAGAAGAACGTTTAAAGACATTACATTTGTATGCAACGAGTATAATGTGCACGTATACTTGGTGATAAATTACCCCTCATTTCAGCGATAATTCATAGATATGCATGTCTCCATACGTGCTTTAACATTTTTCTGCATTTTAATTGCATTACGCCCTTAGAAAAATATAGTAAATGACAATATGCCTAAACACTTGACAAATCACGATAAACAGACGCACCTTTAAAACAATCGTTGTCAAAATATAATGTTCAATATGAAATCGACATTTCATGTGCTGTCGAAACAATTATAACAAATTATATTACAACACCCTGGGGCGTTTTAGCCACGACCTGTACGTTAGAACAAGTATACAGCGCTCACGTTATTGTTGGAAAAAAGTAGTGATTACCGTATTTTATTTATTTTCGTTGGGCTCAATTTTCATGTTTTTTTACTAAAATGGCTATTTCGTGGGGACATAAATTCGTGGATTTGTTATTTTTGAAAAGAAATGCCTTATCTCTGCATTTAAATTCGTGGGGATTTGATTTCATGAATGAGCCGACCAACGAAATTCACGAAATTAAATCCCCAACGAAACTTAATGATTCCTCAGTATATCAAAGTGTTTCATTGTTGCCATAACATGATTTAATCATTATGTGTAAGCAGCATTATTATATGTTCTTGTATTTAGGTCTCTTGTATTACATCATTTAAAGTCCCATAATCATATAAATGTATTGGTCCCAATAGTTTCTTTTTGTTCTATAACAGTGGAATCCGGTGTGTTTTCCTCATGTACAAACTTTATAGAAAGAAAAAATGTTTCCAAAACCACTATCGTATTTTTTTTCAATATCATTGAAGAAAAAAACTATTTATAGAACAGCTGTGTTTTCCCGCAGTCATATTATGTACACGGCATTAGGTGACGTCATTCGCTCTATATATTTCAAGTTTACAAAAGCAAAATTCACAGCGAAATGAGTCTTTTAAGAAGAAAAATGGCTTGTTTCGTCGGTAATAATTATCTTGGGATATTATCAGAAATTGATTTTTGCATGTATTGTTTATAGCAAAAAGCTAATGGGACTTTAAACACATGTATGATCAAAGTTATTTTAATTCTGTGAATTGTTATCGCTGTTAACTGTTTATGTCAAACATAATGTGTATCAACAAACATGACTGTTCTTATTGTTTTCATAAAAGCCGTTGTTGTTGCTAATGCAGCCACTGCTGATGATAATACTATAATTTATGACATTGTCGATATTGTTGATGATGATGATGCTAATGGGTGTTGTTGTTGCTGCTGCTGTGTGTGTTGTTGCTGAGAAATTGCTAATGGTGTTATTGACGAGTCTGTTGTAAGTGATGATGTAGATGGTGTTTTTTTGCTTATGTTAATTGGTGTTTTGGATGATGTTGCTGTTGCTTATGATGTTCTTAATGTTGTTGTTATTGTTATTGATTGTGTTGCTAATGTTCTTAATGTTGTTGCTGTTGCTCTTGATGCCGTTGTAGACAGTGATGATCTTGTAGCCGCCGCTTTCATTGTCTGTGATAATGGGGAAAGAGATTTTACTTTAACTATTTTAAAATTTTTCGCGTCTACATCATCACGACATAAATGTTCTAGGTTGTGAATAATTGGTGATTCGTTACTGGTAATTTTCCTAGTTAAGACAACGGTTAAAAGTGATCGTACTCTCTCCTACATCATGCACGGCAGAGAAGCAAAACTTCTGTACATTCTATCACATTTTATGAGTCGGAAATATGAATGTATTCAATTTCTAACTCTCAAAGGATTTTTGTTGGCTTTTGAATCTGTGAAGAATATTAAATTCGTAAGAAATCAGACCGTTTTCCTTAGAGGAAATCAAAGCACTCAGGGTACTGATTTAAGATCATGCGTTTACGTGGTAAGGACTTAAGAATATATTGAAAACTATATTTATATATATATTGAGACATCTGAAAACTCCCTTCCTTGGATAGCTAGACTTTGAAACTGTGTCATTAGTCACGAAGTTGAACTAATTATTTACATTTCCATAGTATAGTATATTTATGTGTTTAAATGACACAGTTTACAAATCCGTTAAAATTAATTTTGGAATGGGATGTTAAGAGCTCTTCAAATATTAAAGTTATGAATCTATCAGTGCGCGTGAAATGGTTAATTACTCAGTGCGCGTGAGATGGTTAAATCATCAGTGCACGTGAAATGCTTAATTACTCAGTGCACGTGAAATGCTTAATTATTCAGTGCACGTGAAATGGTTAATTCCTCAGTGCACGTGAAATGGTTAATTCCTCAGTGCACGTGAAATGGTTAATTACTCAGTGCAAGTGAAATGATTAATTACTCAGTGCAAGTGAAATTCTTAATTCCTCAGTGCACGTGAAATGCTTAATTACTCAGTGCAAGTGAAATTCTTAATTACTCAGTGCAAGTGAAATTCTTAATTAATCAGTGCACGTGAAATGCTTAATTACTCAGTGCACGTGAAATGCTTAATTACTCAGTGCACGTGAAATGCTTAATTATTCAGTGCACGTGAAATGCTTAATTACTTAGTGCAAGTGAAATGATTAATTACTTAGTGCACGTGAAATGCTTAATTCCTCAGTGCACGTGAAATGCTTAATTACTCAGTGCACGTGAAATGCTTAATTACTCAGTGCACGTGAAATGCTTAATTACTCAGTGCACATGAAATGCTTAATTACTCAGTGGACGTGAAATACTTAATTACTCAGTGCACGTGAAATGCTTAATTCCTCAGTGCACGTGAAATGCTTAATTCCTCAGTGCACGTGAAATGCTTAATTACTCAGTGCACGTGAAATGCTTAATTACTCAGTGCACGTGAAATGCTTAATTACGCAGTGCAAGTGAAATGCTTAATTCCTCAGTGCACGTGAAATGCTTAATTCCTCAGTTCACGTGAACTTATTAATCACTCAGTTGGCCCTACACGTGATGTTTTGAATCACACACTAAATAATTAATCAAGCGGTACATTTTGCACGATTTTACGATGTATGACAACATAGATTTCCTTTGAAGTAACTGTAAGCAGATGTAACATTACGATGTACCAATTATGTGCATTGTGAGTATGTGTAAAGCAAATCTTGTACCAGACTTCTGATGTAAAGATAAGAAACAGAAGTGGGAATTGCGCATTTTTATCATATGTTCATGATATATTTATAACTAAATTTTTAATATGCCAATTCCCAAATAAAAAAAAAACACCAACCCTAATTTTAGCGCAGACCCTGAAATATCATATATATATATATATCAGAATATGAAAAAGTGTAACTATTCGTGTCATTACGAACATATTTATGGACGAATCGAGTCTCAAAAGTTAGAAAGATCTGCTTGGAAGAAAGTAAAATAAAAATATCGCGACTTACCTACCCTATAAATAATCAGAAAAACACGACCAGTTTTACCTGGATGTTGTCATTCTGGAGGGGGAGTACCAATGATATAACGCTCGTTGACAAATCAACGACTTTAAACAAACTACTGTTCAAAAGTATCAATGAAAACTGCTCTAACGTAGCCTTGCACTGCAACATGGAACGGGAACCATTCTAACAGTTGCATGGCGGATGAAGAAAACGTAGTACTTTGGTCTGCATCAAGTTTCATGCGCGTCGATCGAGTGGCGGCTACATAGAGCCGAACTATCGTTCAGTGTCCAAAAAATAAACAAGTACATTGGTTTATCGAGAAAATAACAAAGAAGGACCCAGAATAGTGTGTGTATTTTTTCTCTCCTGCCTTATTATATTTCAATGTTTCATTATTTGAAATTTGTCCGCCGGGAAAACGCATTTAATTAAACGTATAAAACAGTCATTTCACTCAGACAAAACAACGAATGATTAATCGTCTCAGAATTCAGATTATGGCATAAGTTTCGAAACCAAAACATTTTTTGTAAGTTTTGATAAATCTTCTGGTTTGTTTTATTTGTTTTAACTCAACAACTGCAGTGATATATAAACGACAAAACGATTGACATTTTTCCAAATCATAAGATATTCTGAACTTTCCATACACACTATTTTAAATTATTAACGTTGCTTGGAAGTCGCTTATATTGTGAATAAAGTATTGCCTGTATGTAATGAACGAACGGACAGAGAATGTGTTTTTAGACTTACGTCATGATCAAACACATCCCCCTGAGAAATTCCTCGTTTAAGTTCATAGACATGAACAATCATTTAAAAAAAATAATTTCTATGATACTTAAATAAGTAAGAAAGTAAGAAACTAAATGGTTTGACGAATGACATGTGTACATGTTACATAGTATACACATATAGAAGTGTGCTTTACACACCCGGCCCAAGGCTGTAAGCCACTTATACACAAACCAATTTTAAAATTTCACCTGGAATTGTCTTCTTTGTTAAATATTATAAGACTTAGTGATGAATAGGACATGAACAGTAGTTACCATGAACATCTAGTTATTAAATTTCTATTATTTATGTATATGATTTCTTCTTCTAATATACGCCTTAAAATATATTTGGCAATTATCATTGTTCTTGGAATATTTATAATACCTGTATTACATTAAATTTATCGACATCAGTCGTGTTATTAAAATGGTCGTTAGATATTTGCTTAATAAAAGTTCCTGCTCTATTGTCTTTGTAAAATGTACAACGAAGACGAAAGTGGTTTTCATCTTCAATCTGTGATATATTACAAAACATACAAAGTATTTATAAATTATTTCAGGATTATTACACAACATCCACTTCGAGATCGCCATTCATGGATATAAAACAAGATTGGTTCATTCAAAATGGACAAGAACAAGACGGTTACACGGTGCTGGAGTTTGCTCGTGAACTAGACACATGTGACCCAAATGATATACCAATTACAGTACGTTCATGTACAGTGCAACCTCTCCAGAGAGCGACCCTCTCTTAAGCATCAACCTTCTTTTAACAGCAGCATGATTTTCCCAACTGTACAACATCCTCTAAACTACAGCAACACAATTTTGCTTCTCCCAAAGGGTGCTTTGCAGTGGTTGCGCTGTATATCGTGTTTTTTAATTCTACTTAAGAGGCGGGCATATAATCCATATGCAGTAATTCTTAACATTCTTCACAATCTATTGGCTTATAATGTTCGAGTATTAGGACGGCAGTATTTTTATAAAACGGACGAACAATGTACAAAACTGCAGCACTATACGAAAAAACATAATAAGACGATTTCGGTCTAATGCTTTTTGTTATTCGTTATTGTGGTGATCGTTGGTCCAATTGTAAGGCGCCGGACTACTAAACTAAAAGTCATGGATTCGAATCTTCGATATTTCTTGGACACCTAAGTGTCTCTATCAGAACTACCGAAGCAAGTACTGTGTTAAGAAAACCAGATGAAACGGGTGAAGTGTGTATCGGTGATCTACACTGGGCCCGATAAAGAACAAGGAAAAGTCTATTAAAAAAGAGTAGGGATATAAATGCTTGGTACCCCGGTATCCTGACTCTCACTCTCTGAGGGGCGACTTTGAAATTGTAATAGTTGTCAAATGGGCCGTTCAACAACAGACAAACAGAAACATGTTGTCCATGGGAATTGTTATCGTATATATTGCATAGATCATTTACTAAATAAGTGTAGATCAATATTGCTGGTAAATCATTTATCCCTACCCACTCAAAAGCACTATCGTGGGACCCATATACATGTCATTGTTTGTATAGTGTTCTGTAATTTACCCACCTTTCATAGTCTTCGGTTTTCCTCATATAGTCAGCCAACAACTCGCAAATAAATAAAATTTTCGCGCAAAGGGATTCTCAATATGTTTACATATTGTGGTTCGTTTTTAACAACGTTTCTTCAAAAATCATATTTTTTAAACATTTCTAGAAAGACAGATTAAAGATTATATGGAGCTATGCTATGACAGACCCACAAGTGGACACTGGTATGGTGCCATATCACGGAGAATTGACAAGAGGTTCAAAGGATATATTTCTGCTGGAAAGTGACACAATCCCTTCGTATTTCCCTCCAGCTGATAGTTCCATAATTTCCCTGAAAAACTACAATGTAAGAACTAATTAATATTTGATTTGTAATATATTATATTTAATTAGAATACAGTAAACGCGGTTATATAGTCCAATCTAATTACATAATAATATTATATTCAATTTGTTTTTCTATAAATATATACATGTATATCCATAGTGGGACTCTACCTGTTTACACCTTCACCTATGTAAATATTTTGTTTCATTATTTGTTACCCATGCAATATGTTTGTTACTTATGAGATGGGGGAATCAATGTTCTGTTCTGTTGTAAGTGCGATTGTACAGAACTCGAATACAGTAAAACTGTTACAGTAATGTTTTCATTTCTCCAATAAGGGTTTTCGTTTATTTCAATGTAACGTATAAAGTGAAATATGATCATAATTAGCGCCCACTGGAGCGTAATATATAATCTAAATTTACACAAAAGATTGTGTACTTCACAAACCACTTTAAAGTCCCATAAGCATATAAATGTGTTGGTCGTAATAATTTCTGTTTGTTCTATAACAGGGGAATCCGGTGTGTCCTCTCGTGCATACTTTATGGCAAGAAAAAATGTTTCCAATAACTTTAAAAATACTATTTATAGAACAGCTGTGTTTTCCCGCAGTCATATTATGCACTCAGCGTAAAGTGACGTCACGCGCTCTGTATATTTCAAGTTTACAAAAGCAAAATTCACAGCGTAGTGAGTGTTTTTAGAAAAAAACTCGTTTCGTCGGTAATAATTATCTTGGGATAATATCAGAAATTGTTTGTTTTTACATATATATTCTTATAGCAAAAAGCTAATGGGACTTTAAATCTTTCGTGTAAAAGATCATAAAATTCAAAAAAATATGTTTTCGAGACGGCAAATGCACTAACGCCCCTTCGTAGGGAACATCCAAGCAGTAAATACTTTTATTCATTCACTATGTTCAAATTTTCTTCCGCATGGCTGAGCCAATAAATCATAATCATTGATGAATAAAACAATTGACGTCATTGGACGTCACCATAGTAATCGCGTGACTTCTTGTCTTTACTTCCATTCCGATTTTGTGTGCATCAATCAAGAGTTTAGTTCCTGCGTTGTATAGTTTATGTAATAATGTTATGACTTTTTAATCCTACTTCCTAGTTTACGATTCCTGCAAATGGATCAAGTCTGCAATGTATTGGTTATGACTTATCAGGTATCCAAGGAAATATAATCAAAGTAAGTATTTGTCATGATAAAGCTTTTATCACGATTTTAATATAACACCGCATTTTCGTGTTCCTATAGTAACAATAAATACTCGTTCATTAAATTGTCCTACAAAACAGACGAAACGATAACTGGTTTCTAATTTGAAATATTGAAATATATTATGGTTTTATATTAATATTAATTGCAAAAAAAGCAATATTTATAAATATGGTTCTGTTTATATCTCTAACACACACTATAACGCACAACAAAAATGTATACAAGTCAACCAATTACAGACCTACATTTTATGCATTATAAAGTTCCACCTTCCGCAAAATACCATTAAAGCCCCCACAGTAACATTAACACTCCGTAGTAACCATATTAGAACCGTCTGCAGCTGAGCGGATCCAACCTCACACGTCTTCTTGACAGGGAGGGGGTAATAAAATCACAGACATAGATGAAAGAATGTCAGTATCACAATCAACAGAATTTGATACTCAAAGTACTAATTAATACATATTCATGTCTTAACCGTTACCCATTTCAGTTTAATCCCGACATTACTCCAGGAAATGAACAATTTGTCTACCGAATGATCGCATACAGGTGTAACATCGATAACATGACCTTAGCTGGCATGCGTTTTCATTGTGAACACAACGCACCCGTTGCTATGAAATCCTGTAAGAACATCGTCGCTACGTGGTCAATGGGTGCTGAGGTAAGTAAGAGTATGAGCTTTTCAACAGCTAGCAAAGGGAGTTTAAATTGATATATAGGTCATTCATTGGAGTCAAACCCATTGTCATAAACAACTACATTTTTTTGTACTTTGAATTCTCAAATGCGAATTCATAAATCACGGATGTGCCAAAAATCTTATCTTAGCTGCACTGTCTACAGGGTATTATATCCATTATCAACGTATTTTGATACAGAGAATGTTATCCGTGGTAAATTTCTATTCATGACAAAGTTCTTACCCTACGTATCTTCCCCAGAGGCAAGTATGATATCAGATCTACAGAAAATAAGTAAATTGGGTAATTCTTTGCAAATAGTTTATGCTATCGTATAGACGTACATGTCTTTTGTTTGTAAAAAGTTATTGCAGACTTGAATGTAGTTAAATTTTAGGTTCATCAGTTATTCCAACGGACGGGTGGCTTCTTAACTCCATTTATTTAGGCTTTCACTTTTAGTCTTGCTTCAACATTTTACACTTAAAATGGTGTCAATGAGATTACGGCCGCGACCCACTGAAATCAGGAAACACGTGCCTCAAATTTCTATTTAACTTCACCAATATCAAAAACGCAACACTTATATATAATCTGTTACTGTTGTCTTATTTTCTGGAATTTGCCTGAGTTACACGATTAAAGATACACATGGGACTTCAAACTTATCCAGAAATGAATTTATTCCACTATGAAGGAACAAACAAAGGTGTCAAGTCTTTCATTACAAACGAAAGAGGGAAAATTCATTTGAACTTTTTCTGATCTTTTCGCAATATTCCCAGGAATACCAAACCCCAAGGGTTCCATTCGTTCAAAACCGGACTTTTTCACTAAGAAATAATTAACGTATCATCAACCTTTTGATATAATTTCATTTATTCCATATTAGAATAAATAGTAAAATATTTTTTAATAAAATAAGATGTCCTAAAAGGAAGTCAGAATGTCCTAATATGTGTTTATGAGCAGTAACAAAACATACCAACGTATCTAATTGTGACTTAATAGTTTGTACTAAGAGTTTATACTCGTTTTCCATCCCAAATATTGCTTTAATATCACACGTTACTTTTCTATCACGAAACCCACTTCAAAAAGAGTTTCGTATTGAAGAAAATGCTTGATTTGATTTAAACCACAAACTGACGGGGAAGACTCAGAACATAGGCACTCGTTCACGTGATTTTTATACGTACCTTCTTTTTCGAATGACGGTTTAGTAAAACACATAATTTTTGTTTTATGAAAACGAGCGGGCATGTTTGATTTAAGCAAACATACTTGAATCGTTAACCAGTGAAATAAAATGTTAGGGAACACTTCAATTCTGACAAATTCTGAGACTGTTTAAATTATCTAATTTATAATTTCTTTTTTAGGAAGCACTCCATGTATAAGAATACGAAAACAATGTAATTTTACTGTTTGTAAAATGTGTGTAGCATTTCTTATCCGATGTAGCGTTTTACACTTTAAAATACTAAGAATATAAGTGTGTTGCTAAAGATCTATCCTGTAGCCATTTTGTACTCAAGGCAATATTCTCCGTATTAGCAAAGTATCGTCTTTGTTGGAGAACTTTTAAAAAGCATGATTGTAATATTATGTATTTATTGTTTGATGTGTTTTCCAGTCATTCCATTTCCCGGAAAATATTGGCATTCCAATGGGGGGACCAACAGATCCCAAGTTTTATGTGCTTGAAATCCATTACTCCAAGTTTCAGGAAGTTCCTTACCGTAAGTACTACAATTTATTTTCAAAACCTCTCTAGCAGTAAACCCAATGGGATGGGCACGTGACACTTGATCATAATGGTTTCCAGTTTGGGTGCGGACGTGCAACATGTTTCTAAATTACTATTTGACTATGATATCCAATGTTATTCTCTATAATATACTCTTCCTCTATTTCTTTTTCCCAAATGTTGTAGTAATGTATAAATTGACATTTATTAATAGAATAAGATGATGCGAACAGGTTATGATCCTATTAGTTCAGGTTGTACTACGAAGGTTAGTTGCCTTGGTTCAGTAATAGCATTTTGCTCTTTCATGTAGTTAAATATTTTTCGATGTATCAGTACAAACTTGCTTTGTTTGTTAGTGCTAAATATATCTGAAAGGATTCTTTCCAAATACAATATATATTTCCAAACATCTACAATATTTACCTCCCTTGGCTGCCATCTTGAAAGTCTAATTTGACTAGCATTGATAATTCTAAATATATGACAACTACATTTTCTTAAACCTGATATGCTTATGGTTTATGATTAAGTTTCTATTTTGTAAATTGAGTTGTTTATAACAACATGTTTCTATTAAACACATAATAAGAAATTTGACTTTCAAGACGGCCACCAATTCTAAACAAGGGAGGTAAAGGTTGTAGTTGTGGGAACTATGTATTGAACTACTAAACATGCATTTGGTATTCCTTTACGTGAACTCATTTCCAATTCAAACGCACAACATATGGACTACCAAATCTTGGTTTTCTGTAAACATATCCAATACCAGCATAATTATGATAGCGTTTTCAATACACTAATAATCAATCAGACCGTTTTCTAAAAGAAGTTCTTGACTTCCCGTTACACTTGTTTAAATACAATTTAGATGTTACTTCCGCGTTGCATGAAAAACAACACGATCCTTGCATTAGCATGTGATGTGCATTTCGAGAATCAATGCTCAGTATTCCTCTCTTAGCATCTACATTAAGCAATTAACAGTATTCTGGATAATGCTGTCGTCCATTTCTACTAATGTTCTTCCTACTCATTTATTTCTGCGATTACACACTGCCAAATGTATACAAACAATACGGTGATCAAACGCTTGCTTTTTCTTTGGGTCTTGTATATGAATGGCTTACTTCGTGGGTCAAGTAAAAAATACTTCTCAAATAACAAACATTGTGTACTTTTAGAGTTATGTTACCATCTAGAAGGTTTTGAAATCGACAATTTCAACAAATGAATACACATACACTTGACTTATAGTAAGAATCAGGTTATATTGCATGTGGCTGTAATACTAGTACATTTTTTAATGTAAGATAAAATCGAGAATGTCTACAAGTATATAATATAAGTCGTTCACAAGTTATTTCTACGTAAAATATAACACATGTACATGCCGGTGGCTTTCACGTTCACAAAATAAAGTAAAAGACTCACGTGTATTAATCAAGGTGCAAACGCAACGTTTATTGCACAAAATGCTGTTCTTCTTTTTACAGCAATACCAGATTATTCAGGACTGAACCTTACCTATACAACATCACCTGTTGCTAACAAAGCTGGTATGTTAGAACTTGGAAAGGTTGTAAGCCCAGGCTGGAGGCAGTTCATTCCTAATGGAGAGCCAGAATTCACCACCACATCGTTGTGCTCACCAAGATGTATGAATTGGGTATGCAAATATAATGCAGGCAATGCCAAGCTGATATCAATTGATTTTTGAAACCCTTTATTTGTGCCAATTATTGCGCATAAATACAAAAATGAATCTCAGAAAATGAATACCATTCATCAAACAGAACCCGTTATTATAACGTACACTGACAACATAAAATGAAATCATGAGATGTTCTGAGCATATTGTTTGGATGGGTAGGCAATAACTAAGATAAGTGTCAAACAGCAATTTCCCGTAAAAACTTATCAGCGGGTTAACAAAACAACAGTTAAGAAAAAGCATATGGTGTTTTATTATCTATGTGTTTTTAGTGGTTAGGAACAATATGCCCTGTTTCAAATTTCATGTAAACTGGCCTTTACCATTGGTAATTCAGGTACATTGTATATAGTATATCAATAACTGTCTCCAAAGATGGCGAGAAAGAACACGAATTTAACACCCTACTGACCCAATTTTCAATTTGTTTAGCATATACATGCACTGTTTATACTTATTATTTTGTTTTAAGGGTCTCGAATCAACACCTCAAGAAAATAAAACGATCAAGATCATTGGCGTAGTGCTCAAAGGAAATGATTTGGTTCAGGAAATCAAATTACGTCATTTCCGTGGCAACGAAGAATTACCATTGATTACATTAGACAAGAAGTTCTCCAACTTCTATCAAGGCTATAGAGTTCTAAATGTTCCAGTAGAAGTATTAGCAGTAAGTATTTATAGAAATAGATGAGAGTTTATTTATTATATTAATGTATTATTTGTATAGAATTGATTTACAACCTTTTTGCAGGTCACGCATTGTAAAATGCGAACATATCCAGAAAGTTGGTTGTGACACAGGTGTTTAGATTTAAACGAAGTCAAGAACATATCGAAAATAATCATTTTTGTATTTGTATATGTCCCTGGTTACTTTGGGATATTTTGAATTGACATTGAGTCGGCTTTTTGAGGTGTCAAGCGACCATTAATATATTTTTTAGTCCTTTGAATGCAGATAACTATGTATATTTATGTTTCTACACAACCATTTGTTTTATTACTTAAGATATTATTGTTCATTACAGAACGATTCACTGTCTGTGGAGTGCACATTTGACACAACGAGCCGAGAAGCTGTAACTAGGGTAAGTTATGCTTGTATTTATTCTTAATATATATATGAAAAAGCTTTCCATAACATACTGAAAGGTTCATCTTCTACAAATCTTACCCACTCCAAAACTCACCCAACACACATGTTTACAGATACCAATGGTTATGGGACAAAACATACTCTCCTCAATGGGTAACGCTCTGGAACGACCTGAAGAAAAACAAAACAGGGTTTTAACTGATCTTACAGGGGCCAGACCTTACGATTCCCCCAGAAATATAATGATTACATTGCCAAAGTTTAAATTTTATCACGACTAAGCTTTTTCGGTATAAAGCGATGAAAATGGCACGTCCACGAATCTGACACTTTGGTGTTTGAAAGGAACACGAATTTGTCTCGTTTAACGCGAAGATTTAGGGAGTTGACAATGCACGCACTTACAAAACCAGGGATAAGGGGCAGATGCGATGAACGATAAACAAATTGATTTAATCCTGAATCTCAAGTTTTGCTGAACTATCATGGAAAATCCGAACGCAACATCTAGATTAGTGGCAGATACATTGATTTTGCGCTTTAGCTGACATCTGGTTGTAACTTCAGGGCGGTTGGTCTCGAGTTGATGAAGTTTGCAGAGCTACACTGGTTTACTATCCTGCCAAACAATTTGACCTCTGTCTGAGTTGGTCGAGCTTTGATGAGCTGAAGTCCAAACAAGGAAATAAGGTAAGCATGACATTAGATACTGTATTTTCACTTATTTTCGTTGGGATCAATTTTCGTGATTTTTACTAGGATGGCTATTTCGTGGGGACATGGATTCGTGGATTTTAATTTTTGAAAATCAATGCCTTATCTCTGCATTTAGAGTGGGGATTTGAATTCGTGGATGAGCCGGAATTAATTCGCCAACGAAAATTAATGATTCTACAGTACATCACATAAACAATGGTGAATATTATACAGTGTTAGGGTTACATCTGTTTCATAAGTATTTCAGTTACGTTTGCGTCTATCAATGGGTAATTAATCTGACCAGTTACCATGGTTTCTGTACCAGTACCAACCGTGTTACCCTTCAGAACCTAAAAGTTTTTCTTTTATGTAAAATTATTCTTTCATTACTAACTTTTTAACACTCTTCATTAATCATAATTCTTCTTTAAAATTTCATGATTTTCATAAAACATAGTATTTAGTCAACTGACATACACGTAGATGTTTTCGCTGTCATCGAGTTAAACATCGCACTAACAGTCAATGTCATTTAGCGACGGCAACTTTAACAGAGAATGAAAGCCCCAGACGTACCCCTGGGTAGAACTTGGTCCCAAGCGGGATTCGAACTCCCAGCAGCGAAAGGTTTGACTAGTGTCTGAGACCAAACAACTCTCGACCACGTAGGCCCCTCCATCTGTCAAATGTTAGTTGAATGAAAGTACATGTTCATGCATGTATATCTAATTGGTACTTTACCTTTCAAAGATTCCAGAGAAACAGGTGATGGAGTATTTGACAAACAATACCAAATGGGACAGTAAGGACAAAGAGCTGTTCAAGACAGCATCAAAGGTGTCAAGTGAACGATCCATTTGTTCTTCTGTATTACGACAGCCAGCGGTAAGTTTTTGTTTATATAATTTTAACTAACAAACACTCTTTCAATCAACAATTAGTATATCAATTAAGACAGTTTGGTAACTGGAAGTGATTTTAAATCAGCAAGGTTGCAAAACACTTATTAGTTGATTAGGGATATGATATGATGAGGTTGGAAAAAGGGTAATGTTAAGAGTGTTTTGACCTAAAAAGGGGAAGGCTGTTCGAAACAACAATGCAAGGTCACAAAATGCACCTGTCAAGTGACATAACTCAGAAGTGCCCGGATCGATTGGGCTGGTTATCGAACCTGACCGAGATCTCATGCCCGTTAACATATCCGTAAAGTTTGGTGAGGATCTAAATACATTGTAAAACTGTTTGAATTAGAGAGTGGACACCACTGTAGACGCCTCCCGACCGCCGTGGGTGTTCCCATAGTACGACCCGTTTTTCAACGGGCGTATAAAAATTCTAGGTATGATCAAATCACCAAATAATTTGGTACTTTTACATTGCCTTTAGAAATGTTACTGTTACTGTTTTGGTTGGGTATCCGTAAACATGATTAAAGTCTGGTCTGAAGTCACAGCAGCAATAAACAAATAACTAAATTTTATATCTTTTCAGTTTGCCATAGACAGATACAAGCTCAAGATAACGAAGCCTTACATAGAACAACAAACTTGTAAAAAATAAACAAACACCCAAGTCTTACATTGTTTAGTTGAAGCTGGTTAGTCATTTAATGATAAGCAAAACTGCTGTTGTGGAAACAAATTGACATCAGTCTGATAAACCATATAATAATTCAGATGTAATAACTGAACAAGGAGTTGCCAGCTCCTTCTGGATGGATATTTTTGAATTGGTTAGAATACAATCCGAGAAAACTGATATAGCTGTCGTATATAACTTAAGTATCGTTGAAAATCGGCTTTAAACCCACCGAAACGAGGAAACTTAGAAAGACATTTACTTCTTGGCTACCGTTCAAGACTTCTGATCTTTGCCAGTAACATTAACCAATGCACCAGTCTATAAATGAAATATTTTGCCATCATTCTAGCCTATAAGTAAAGGGCTTTGCTGAAGTTTCATATCATTGGAATTTGAATTGTTTTTAAAAGTAAAAAAGATTCAGACACATGACTAATCATCTTCTAACTACACTATCAATACATTAACATGTTTGTTTAAAGTTTGTACGTTTGGTTTAGGGTGTAGCACAGGAAACACGGAATTAGTTAAATACATATGCTTCTCAAAATTTGATAGAACATTGTCATACTGCTTGCCATGAATGCTTCATAATCCTAATACTACTGCTGATTAGATTATATTAAAATTGAAGCACCATATTCCAGCGCAAAAAAAAAATAAACAAATGACGGCCATTGAAGCATATCTGTATATTCTATTTTTGTATGCATGGACAATTTAAACATTGAATAAGTGATCCTTATCAAATTTTGAGTAATATTTAGATAAATCATCAAAATGGTCGAGAATTGATCACAAAAATATACAAAGCACAACCGTTTGCCATTATTGTGACTAAGTGATAAATGCTTTTAAAATTGTTTCCAATAGTATGTTTATAGAATCAGATGACATATTGTTCCATTACTCCAAGGCCATTAAATGGAAATTCAACCATTTTGGGAAAGGGCACAATTGCTGAAAACTAATGTTTTATTGATTGCTTTTGGTAGTTGGGTAAATAAATTGTATTTGCTTTCTTATTTAAAGACACATCATGTTAGTGCAGTCAAACCTGTGTTAGAAGCCACCTCCAAACAAAGGCCTCTATGAATAAATGTCATTCTTGAAAATCTGTCAAATGAAGGCCAATTTTCAACAAAGGTCACATTTTGCCTTTCCAAAGGTGGCTTTTGTTTACAGGTATGACTGCACATGTTGCTTCTGATTATTAGCAATAGTTGTCAAGATGTTTGACTAACTCGCTTTTGTCATTCAATAAAAGGAAAAATGATTTGGGTTCTTAATTTTTTGTGTTATTCACAACAGATATTTGAATGACAACTGATTTTCTGAACAACTGGGTTTCCCGAATCACATAATGACCTAAATTCATAATAATGTGCAAATTATTGCCTAGGGATTCACATAAATGATAGTAAACGTATTTTAGATGTGTTAATGATCCAGTTATCTTAGCTGTGTAATGTTACATAGTGATTCAGTCACCCGCCTCAGTGGTCGAGTGGTTAAGGTCGCTGACTTCAATTACCTCTCACTGATAGAGGGTCGTGGGTTCGAGTCAAGCTACCGACCATTTCTCTTTATGTGAGAAAGTAGGCAGTTGCTTATGGAGGATGGGAGTCTAGTGCTGGTTCTTCCTAGGAGCGATGGTTAGGTGAACTGTCTGCCTCTTATGGCTCTGACTGTTGAAAAGGGGCCTAACTTTCAATCAAACAAACAAACAATTCATCAAGACATGTCTAACTTATGTATTGCTTTGTCAAATTTTCGTAGAAGAGTATCATCTGTCATTACAATTGATGAGCCCATCTCACTAACCACTCTTTATGGTTTATGTCCATGGTAAAGTACAAATATACAAACACAAGTATCGATTTAATAAAAAACTTTACAATAATGATTTATTTCACCAGTCCAAGCAAACAATTCTTATCAAAAAGTTCAGTATGAAAAATTAGAAACAATAACAACAATTAGACATACATTGACAATATGTAAAACAAAATAAACCACTGTGTATATCTTTTATGCTCTGATTGAAAGCTGATTTATCCTTAGTACAGGTACTTATAGCTTAATTGTGCACATTTGGAGTCTTTGCAAGGATTAATTATGTAACATTACTCATTGTCTCATGAGTGTTGACAAAAATACATGACTAACAACTAATTACTCAAACAAGATTAGTACGAAGTTAATTAGCATTTGATTTTCAAAACTACATTAAAGATAATTAGTCATATAACAAAACACAGGGCTCTCAATAAGTTTGTGGCCAACAGCTAGACAAACAGGCCTGCTAGTGGGGGTGGGGTCAAGGCATTTTGCCAGTATTATTTTTTATATTTTTAGATTTCTAACCAGCCAAAACTGGTTTCTTAGCAGTTAAATCAGCCTGCTGTTAGTGGTTACGTAGAATCCTAAAATCACCATTAATGTTATCATTATTTCATAATATGCATGCAGATGTTCAATCGACCAAATCAGTGGTATCAGATTACTAACCAGTTTAAACCTGTTTCTTCACAGCTCATAATTTACTCAGTAAAGTTTGAATCAGGGCTGGGAAGTGGATATCTTGGAATGCAATATCTTTAGTATTTGGACAAAAAAATGAAGCAATCCAGGGTTGGAACGTCTTATATGCTAATTGCATTAAATGCCTTTCTTATGTATTTAATTTTATGAATTTGTTTTCCAATAGGATAAGGTAGGTAACTCTGAAGCACTGGACATGTAACCTGAAAGTTTACCGTACAGAAATACTGACAGAAGAATCAATGGTGCATTAAATTAGATTAATATTGGTGAGAGGAATTTAAAAAAAAAAACAGAAATCTTGACCAGGGTGCAGTGGAATCAATAAAAACTAGTAAGGTCTCGACCTGCAAATAAACCTGGTAATTCTGGCATACTCCAGAAAATTTTCACCCATGGGTTAAAACCACTTAATCAGAGAGATAGTTAATTTGATACAGCTGAATTCACAATCATACCTCTTCATAAGCATCCAAAACTGGCTGTTAGAATTAGAACAACACTTTCATAGAAATGATACCTAAAATAAGTACAACTGACTTCAGCCAGATAGCTTTATCAAGCTTAAGATAGAATCCTATTTGGAAGGTAGGTAGACAGTTTCATAAATATTTCATTAAGTTGAAAATATAAATGTTTGAATCTCAAAATATTAACACTCACTCGATTTTGAATTGAAGATAATTATTTATATTATGTTAGTTTATGGCCCTTAAATGCAAACATAACATACAGTAGTATGTTTCATAATCATTGTTGCATAACCAAACCAAGCACTTGTCGTGAATTAAAGACCAAGTCAATAATATGATATGTAAAAATAATTCAACAAAGCATAAAATATCTTCTTAAATACAATGTAAAAAAAATCAGAAATATATATCACGACATCGTCTGTTATACACATTGTAAACCTGGTGTATACATAACAATGCATAAAATATTTAGTGCAATCAACATTAATTGTTCTAATAAATAAATCTGTGTATTGTAATGGGATAATTACTAACTAAATTAAAAAAATTATACATTTAATTGATAAAATACACTTTAGTATGTCAAAACACATGACATGTCAGAGATTAATTCTTTTTGCATTTTTTTGCACTTCTCACAAAAAACTTATCATAGCAGAAATCATGAAAAAAACACACATTATAATAAAGAACATAGAAAATATGAGAATTATGAAAAAAATCAGCAAATTGCTTTTTTCAGTGTTAAGTAATACTTAAAACACTTATTATAAATACTTAATTTATCTATCATGCCTTGATCAGGTTATGATAATTATATTGTTCAAGTTGAAATAGAATGATAAATTCTTCCACCATAAGAAATCAATGGTCAGTGAACAGAATGAGTGTATTATCATACTGCAGTCCATGGTCTCTTGAAGTATAATGTAGGTAATGGTGTACAGTGGGTTGAGTTGAAATCTTCCATGTACCTGGATGCCTGATGATAAGAAATAAATAGATTTTTGAGACAGACAAATTTAACTCACCAGTTTAAAAGTAGATCTAAAATTATGGCTTTCTCCTTATTAAATAAGCAAACCTGTAAAGTAAAACCCTTCAAACTGGACCCATTCTAGACAGGGCCAATAGTCCTGTTTTCTGAGAATTCCGGATTTCACAGAACTTTTGATAAAAAATCAGAAAAAATGGGCCTAGGAAAATTGTCTGATTTTTTGGGAATTCCAGTTTTCAGGCGATTTACTATCCCATGCTAATAGTAACATCAATAGACACACCACTTATTTTTAGGCTATTTAATTCAATGTCAAATCTCAGAAAGGAGTGTTACCATTGGTCAACTTTGAGATCAGACTCAAGAGCAACACATCAAGGTGCTAGGTAGTTCAACTTAAACATATTCCCAAGTTAATTAAAATAATATTTTTTAAACTTTTCAAGAAGAACTTTGTATTGTATTGTGTCGTGTGCCAATCATATAATCAAACTAAACATGTATGTATCTTCTTACATACATGGTAAACAATCTTTTGATACAAAGTTAGAATTACAAAGCTGAGACTAAAACAGAGACCTGGCCCCGATGTTATAAAACTTGAGATCGGACTCAAGCTCAAATCTCACATTTTGTCTTTCATTGGTTCTAAGTTTATTGTGATCAGACAATAATGATATTATTGATTCATTAGTCTGACACCATAATTGATCTGAATATGATTTCAAACATTAATCAGCTCTATCTGTTCAACCGTAATACTTTGAGAAGGAAACTGAGCTTTCAGCTTGGAGACTGTTCTCAAGTTTTATAACCTCGGGGCCTGAGCTCTGAGATCAATCTCTATTCAAAATTGGACCCAGATACACAAATTTTCAGTCAGGTCTTACAACTCATATCTTGATTAAGATAATTAAAATACTCATTGCAGCAATCAACTCACTAGGCCTTCACCAAAGTGTTTTTAAACATCATTGTCCTGACTTGTGCCCAAATCAAAGCACTTAAAAACCCACTTAAGTCTTGGTAAAAGTAACTAGAGCTGTCACAGAGGTGGCTAATACCCCCGCCGCTGCTTTGACACTAATAATGCAATAGTACACTATACGGCTAAGTTCAAGGGGACATAACTCTGCAATGACTGAATCGCTGGGCATGATTTCATTGCAATCGCTTAAAAAATGTGAAAGATGTTTGCTCCGCATGAAACTTTGGACAAAAGTGACTCCAATATACCCCCTCTCAAACTTTGTTTGTGGAGGTATAATTAATTCTTAGAAATTTCAGCAGATTTAATTACATATTTCCTGAATATAAGACTTTCTTTATCAAACCAATTTACTCAAAACTTTTCAAAAAAATTCAAACCAAATTATCAAACACATACCAAAAACAGGGCCATACGTGTTTTGTGCCTGTCATCAAAATCGTCCCCTATTTGTACTGGGAATGATTTATCATCTTCATTCTCCATGTATGACTGCATCTCAACAGAACATATCATAGCTTCTACCTCGAATCTTGACCACAGTTGATCTAAAACATAGTTAATTGATTCATATCAGTTATGAAATAAGTTTTAAGCCTGTTTTCATGAGTATTTCACCTATCCATTCAGTCTCTGCTAGCAAAAATGGTAAAGGTTTTATTACAGCGTGGCCCCTATTGAAAGTGCCAGCCAAGTTAGCCAATGAGACATCTATCCTTTGTGAGCACAGTACTGCCCATATCCCTTCTCCTTTTGAAGGGTGTCTGGCTGAGATGGGCGTACGGTAACCATTTTTTAACTAGCTGGCGGCTTACCCACTGGCGTTTAAACCCTTAATCTCACGCTCTGAAGATGGACACCCTAACCGTTTGACCACAGTTGCAGCTAGTCTTAACCTTAGTTCTTCACACTCAACAGCCAATTTCACTTGCAAAATCACATACTGGAGCAGGACATATGTCCAGACATGCTAACTCTACAACCAAACCACCGACTATATGACGTATGTACCATGCCAACAGTTTGAACTCACAGCACTATGTTCATAGACCTAACACTTTGACTATATACAGCAAAGCAGACAAGAGAGTCAGAAAGTGTCAAAAAAAAAAAAGAACCAAAAAAATATTGACTGCAAAATTGAACATCATCAAAAATTTATCTTAACTTTCCTATAAAAATGCACTAGAACGGTTTTAAGACTTTTTTCAAATAGATAATAGACACTCTCTTTTTGTCTGGCAAAATGAACCCTAAAAAATAGAAACATAGATAAAAATATCTACAAATTATCACCTTGTCCATCTTTATCCATGCTCAGCCACTCCCTCAATATTGGTGATGTTGAATCATCAATTATATTAGGGTACCTAAAATTATACAATCATATACGAATCATTTAAGAAATTTTCGACCATAGCATAGACGAGATTCAGACCTCATTCAGAATCATTCTGTTTATACGTTTCTGAACCATGGCCCATTTTTTTCTCTGTAATGAAACCCTATACTAACAGTCAGGGACATTGGCTAGGTCTCAAAGTTTTTAAATTGAAATTGAGCTTCCACACATTTGTAAATTAAAAGTATTTAATTCATATGGATTAATTTGCATATTTACTGTCAGACGTTAAATATTAAAAGTGTAAAAAGTATGGCATTAGCAAGATCTTTTAGCTGAGATAAATGTGACAGTCACATGATGTCAATAAATTAGGCCTAAGATACATATTAATATCCAAAATAAAATAAAATACCTGTATTTCAACAATTTCATTAACAGGAAATTTCCTCTATTAGTGTGTATGGCTGTGGGATCACTGAAAGCAGATAATTGACAACATATCAAAACTAGAGCTGCCACAGAGGTGACTAATAGCCCCTCCGCCGCTTTGACACTAATACTGCAATTGTACACTATACGGCTAAGTTCAGGGGGACATAACTCTGCAATGAGTATAACAATGAGATTTGATCTAATTTCTGTTTAATTGTTAAGTTCTCTTGCAATCATCCATCCAGCCCCCTTGTGAAGAATACAAATATCTATCTTTCAAGATATATAAACAGGAATGAACCAATTAAACATTACACCACACGTCATTTCATGTTTACGTTATATCGATAAAGTCACATTTATAGAGGGGCACAACTTATACGAGACGAAAGCTGAGTTCATGAATCAGAAATAATCAAGTCCAATTAAGTCTTACATAGTGGTAATCATTTCATCACGACTTCTTCTGATTAGTAATATAGGACCTGGATACCTGAAATATAGGAAAATAATAAACACACAAACAGCAGTCTTCACGCTAACCTACTAGCCCAGAGCCCAGGGCTAGTAAATTTCTATTCGGCTAGTGAACTTTCTCAAAATTGTGTATTCGGGCTAGTGGTAAATTGTCTATTTTCAATAGTTCACATATAGTTCGGGCTAGTGCTTTAAAAAAAAAATAGTTTGAACATTGAAACAGACTCACCAGATACTCTACATTGTAGTCATTAACAGAGCAACATAGCTATTTCTACTATTTTAGCAAGTTTCCTTTTTTTGCAGAGTAGAAATAAATTCTGCAAAATCACTCATGATCAATTTTTTTTACTATATAACAATAGTTAAAAAGGCCCCCCAAAAAACTTATGATTTTATTTATTTGCTAGGATTTTCGCGAGTTCATGTAGGTAGGAGCACTCCAAATAAAATTATTTTTATTTTCCACCTCATATGCATACATTTTGACAATTAAATCTCCATTATAGTGAATGCAATTGAAGGAAACTTTTGGACATGCACATAACACTATTAACAGCCATCAGACAAACCACATTTCTGACTGTACAGGGGTGTGATTACTCCAAGAGCAAAAAAGCTGAAATACCCTACCCCCACCCCCCTTACTCTTGCAAAAACATCATTTTTGAGTATGTCAGACTGAATCTGGACCCTTTTATTTCGAAGATTTTAAGACAAAAAAGAGGAAATCAGCGGAAAGTAGGAAGAATCACACCCCTGCTGTACTAAGAATTTTGCACCCACAGTTAAAATATGCTAGAACACTATGATACACAAGCACATGTTGTTCATGAATAATGAAGTAAATTAGATAGCAAAAAGGTGAACAATCCGCTCACAATCATATAAATTAAAATTAAGGTTTTCGAAGTCTAATACGAAATGTTAAGGATCGTATTTTAAATATTGTCATTCTTTTGTATATCCATTAAGACCCTTAAAGGTGAATTTTTAAAAACTTTTACCATTAGTTAAGAGATTTACAACCATTTTTGTTCCTCTACTCCTAACGTAAAATAGTACCTCAAAATCAAATGAAGTCACCTTTATGAAAATTGGCCTATCTCTCTAACAGATGATACAATAAATGCAAGAATGTGTATAAGTCTAAGGGTAACCAATGTTTAGTCAATTCAAATTGTTTATACAATGTTTGGAATTACTATGTTGCAGAAAAAGTAAAAAATGTAACCCAGCCCCTTTAAGATTTAGTCAAGATTTTAGCCTTTTACCAAAAAGTAACAAATTTATAAATATCATTAAAATAACTAGAAGCCCAAGGGCAACATGTCGAGCCCCTGTTTAGCCAGCTTGTGATCTTGACCTTTGAACTATAAGTATGGGTGATATTCATGACACATCATTTCATTGAAGTAAACTTTTATACCAATTTATTTAAAAATCCTTGAATGCAAACAGAAGTTACAGCCTAGACAAGGAAAATATATTTGACCGAATGTGTAATCTTGACCTTTGACCTATAAAAATCTGGGTGTTGCCCAAGACACATGGTCGCATTGTATTATGGCAAGTCATTTTTTAAATAATTCAATGCATAAGGGAGACACAGCCCTGACAAGGTGTATAATGATTATTTTTTATGTTTGACCTCTAAGTGTGACCTTGACCTTTGAGCTAGAGACCTTGATCTTACGCACTGCACACCGCCTCATGGTGTTTTACAATTATGCCAAGTTATCTTAAAAGTTTCTATGCATAAGGGAGATACAGCCCGAACAAGGTCTATAATGCTCGTTTTTGACGTTTGACCTCTAAGTGTGACCTTGACCTAGAGACCTGGATCTTGCGCACTGCACACCGTCTCATGGTGTTTAACAATTATGCCAAGTTATCTTAAAAAGTTTCTATGCATAAGGGAGATACAGCCCGAACAAGGTCTATAATGCTCGTTTTTGACGTTTGACCTCTAAGTGTGACCTTGACCTTTGAGCTAGAGACCTGTATTTTGCGCACTGCACACCGCCTCATGGTGTTTAACAATTTTGCCAAGTTATCTTAAAAAGTTTCTATGCATAAGGGAGATACAGCCCGGACAAGGTCTATAATGCTCATTTTTGATGTTTGACCTCTAAGTGTGACCTTGACCTTTGAGCTAGAGACCTGGATTTTGCGCACTGCACATTGTCTCATGGTGTTTAACAATAATGCCAAGTTATCTTAAAAAGTTTCTATGAATAAGGGAGATACAGCCCGGACAAGGTCTATAATGCTCATTTTTGACGTTTGACCTCTAAGTGTGACCTTGACCTTTGAGCTAGAGACCTGGATTTTGCGCACTGCATACCGTCTCATGGTGTTTAACAATTAAGCCAAGTTATTTTAAAAAGTGTCAATGCATAAGGGAGATACAGCCCGGACAAGGATCCGGACGGACACACTAACTAACTCACTCACTCACTCACTCACTCACTAACTAACTAACGTTCAGACACGCAACTGCCATTGTGGCAAAAACTAACTCAGGGAAACAGCTGAAATTTTCTCAAAATTAACTACTATGTGTGTATAATGTCTACACCAAATTTAAAAAAGTTTCACCGTACGGTTTTGAAAAAAAATGTGTCAGAAATCAATAGTTACTTGATTTTCGTTAATTAGCCATGTATAAATTGCAATAAACTAGACAAAAAAAATTGGAATAAATATTTTCTTCCATATTACTGTATAAATTCATGTTCTTAATACGAAACATTATTAAAAACTAAAAATAAAAGAAAAAAAGTATGGTCCCATTGGGGTTTGAACCCATAACCCTCAGGAATATGTCAAGATGTCAGTAAAATTCATGAAATTAAGTACTCTTCAAAATGGAGGTTTCGAATTAGAGATTGAAATCCTTAAGTTACTTACTTGATCAACTGACTACCAATATCTAAATTGAGATATCTGTTCACTGTCTTTTCAACAAGACTTTCTGAAAGACAGACAAAGTTGAAAATTATCCTAACAGAACAAGGCATGTGCACAGTATACAGTCATACAAAGTACAAATCAAGGTCAGAAATAATAATTATAAAAAAGAAAATCTACAATCACCTTGCATACATGAGATTGAAATTTATAAATTCATAATTAAGCTTATTGAACATGTATCTAAATGACTCTTATACATTCAACAAATAAACATGTAAATGTAACAAGTTAAAGCCTATGGCTTTTCATACAGCAAGTTTGTCCTTAGGACATTGTAAATAGATAAGATTAATATTCATTATAAATGAATACAGCCTGAAAAGCGAATATTCTTAGCTCCTTTTACTTAAGAAAAATGAACTTTTTTTTTAACTGACAATAATGCAAGGGAAACAAACATCATGTAAATATACTTACTGGCAAACTCTGGCATCTTCGCCAAGGCTAAAGGCATAATATCATCAAATGTCGCATCCAATAACTAAAATGAATCAGAAAATATTAGTCTAATACCAGAGTTTGGTTCCTAAAACATAATTTTCAGGTTAAGCGTAACTTTAAATTCTGCTGTGCCTGTATTATATAATATACACTTTTTTATATTTAGAATACTGGGCTGCAGTTATGGTCCAACGGTTAATGTGCTGAACATATACCCTGGCGATATGGGTTCAAATCCCGGCTGTGGCAAGTCATACCCTTCTATGCAAATAAGACAAAAACTAGAGCTGTTACTGAGGAGACTAATACCGCCGCCGCCGCTTTGACACTAATAATGCAATAGTACACTATACGGCTAAGTTCAGGGGGACATAACTCTGCAATGAGTGCATTACTGGGCATGAAAATTGTGTCTTGCACATCTACACTTGATGGTGATAACATATACCAAGTTTCATTGCAACAGCTTAAAAAATATGGAAGTAGTTGGCTCCACAAACTTTATGCGGACGGACCGACCAACGACCGACAGAGTGACTCCAATATACCCCCTCTCAAACTTCGTACGCAGTGGTATAATAATGATTTTTCTTTTCCTCCAAATGTAGAGAAGTTGCCAACTCCTTATGGAAGGTTATGTCAGTACTTGATAGTTCTTTATCAGTGTTTTTTCACCTTCTATAACAGAGGCCTATTAAAGGCCTCTTCCCAACAGAAAATTTATTTTAAAATCATGCAGTTTTCCCAAAAATCCAAACTTACACCAGCTATTTTATTTCCCAAGTCAGCAATAGTTAGTAATAATTCTTCCCAAAATCAACAGGCTAAGGCCTCTTCCCAATGAAGAGAGAAAAAAAACTGTTTATAGTGCCCGGTGTAAAGTACCTATTAACACCTCACCTGTTTCCTGTGAATTTCTAAACACAGTACTTGGCTAAGTAGAGGAGTGAATAGGGATAAGTGGACCAGGATGGGGAAGGGAGTTGTATCAAGATGTGGAATATCCAAAAGAATACTGTAGAACTGGTTTTATTCAAGTTAGTTTCATATTCGCTAATATTCACGAATCAATTACCTTGCATATTCACAAATGTCGCGAATAAATGATGAGTTTTATAAATTGGAAAATTAGTATGTCTGAATATATGCAACTTAAGTCAGTACTAGTATTTTATTGTAGGTTAAACAGTTTACTTAATCTGATAAAAGCTGAGGTTTTGAGCCTGGTGACGTCGCGAAATCATGAATACACAAATAAAGAAAACAGCTGATTTTTTTACAAAAAAAACGCAAAACTTTGACCTCACGAAATTAAAGCTTTCTACAGTATGTCCATGTGGAAAGAATTTCTGGATAGACTTCGTCCAAATGGAAAATTTCCCATTAAAGATATCGTCTAAAAGATACTTACCACAAATTTGACATCTGGATAGTTCATGGCTGCCCAAGAAGCTGTGTAACCTCCTATAGACCAAGCATACAGTATAATATTCTCTGGTTTATATCCTAGTTCATGTATACTGTACTGGATTACAGCATCTATTGCACATTGCTCTTGTTCAGGGAATGGAATACCCTAAAAATGGACGTACATAAGGACGCATGTCAATAAAATGTTCATCAATTTCTCATATGCTTTTAAAATGTAGAATCAATTGGTATTCAATGTGTCATCATACCAACGTACATGAAGTCAAAGGAGAAGACAATGAAAATTTGCTCCAACCAGCATAAACAAAGCCTCGTGTAAGAAATGGGACAAGTGAATGTAACAAACTAACATGTTTACATTAATGATATTGCAGAATCCCCTACCCAGCTTTTGTAGGCAGTAAGTAAAACTATTCAAATCATGCACAGTATCTAATATCAGATAACAGCTTCATATAAAAAACCTCAATCAAGTTCATTAAATGTCAAACAAATGTCAAAAAGACCATGGCGCAAGGTACTATAGTATGAACCAGATCTTCCTCACTTCTCTTATTTCTGTCTCTCCTTGCACCCCTTTCACTCTGAGAACTCTTATAACAAGGTTAACTTACTGAGCTTCCAGCAAAACCAGGATGATTCCAGCCAATCACAGAATAGCCGAGATCTAGAGGTGTAGCCATGGCACCTATTTCATAAAATCCAGCATTTCCTTCACATGCTATGACCTGCAATATTTACATTGAATAAATGTAAGAAACATGGATAACTTTTAACTATTAAATAATTGATTCTTGAAAATGATGCTAATATCTACCTCACTGACCATTAACATTAATTCAGAAAAAAGAAGAGTCAAAGGCTGACCAAGACTTCACATTGTAATGCAAAAATTCCCACTTCTTTGAATGCATATTTGAAATTTATCTAAAATTGTAAAGCCAGATGAGGTCTTACATCATTTCAGAAAAAAATAGATAAATCAGTCACAGTAGTTATTAATTTCATAGGACAAGACATATCACTATTAAAGTAACATAGAACTTTCTTTACTCAATATACAATTGTGGCCAATTAGCAAAAAAAAAAACTTAGAAAAATAATAACTTCATCATTTGTTGAACTGTCATAAAACAAATAGAATTTAAACTCTTTTTTAAAGTGCAATAATACAGCTGACAAAATACAAATGAATGAATTGAAGATTATGTATAAACCACTAAAATTATTTTTTTGGGACACAAGTTTACAAACTTACTAAAGAATCTTGTCCCTGTGATCGTCTATCTACAAACATTGTATCTATCTCATTACCATCTTCTGTTTGTAACTTAGCACGAGTACCATTCCTCTGTAAAACAGACATATAATATATACTTAACTGCTTTAAAAATGCAAATCTGATATCACATGAGAATTCCCAATGGTTTATTTTGATTAATTTGGAAGAAGGATAAAAACAGTGCTTTTTAAATTTTTATCATATTTCAAAAGATTTGTTGAAAAATCGAATAAATCCTGTCAAACATTCTCATTCCCTCCCACTTTTATCAGATAGATTAAAAATATCAAATAGATGTTTTCAAGTCACGCAAGATAAAAATGCAACTTATTTTAATCTATATCAAATTCATTACTGGGGTCAGATGCATAAAATAACAACATATTTACAAAATATTTCACTATAAAATAAATTATTTTGTATGATGATGTCATGGTAAGTCTTTGAGTACAACTGTTTTTCAATGATTCAGTACCCCAATTCTACAAGTGACAACCTGTTTTCCCATAATTGACTTTGGTAGCAGTATCTTTAATCAAACCCTGATGGAGAAACATATGTCTAAACAGAGCCTTAAACCAATAACCACTGAACATGCAGATGTGTATGATGTCACTTCGGACAAAGAGGCCATTGAAATAAAGGAAACAAAATGTAACATTGAGATAACAGAGATGTAAATTGTTCAGTTGAATGTACAGCACAACCTCTCCAGAGTGACGCTCTTTTGAACAACAATCCCCTTCAACAACAACCTGATTTTCCCAACTATACGATTTATCTATCATAACCTCTCTAGAGCAACAACCGCTCAACAACAACATAATTTTGCTTTTCAGAAAGGGTGTTGCTTTGGTAAGGTTACACTGTAAAATATCTATACAAACCTCTTCCACAAGTTTTGCCCTGCCTTGACATAATGGTCCCTCTAAAAAAGGAAGTAAATACTATAGTTAGTTTAGTTATCATAATAGAAGACAATGCTTAGTTCCTTACTAAATGAATCAGGATATTGCTATACATGAACTAATTCAGCTAAAATTCTTCTTGCTACTGTAAGTAAAACTAAGTCATTGATTCTAAGCACAGGAAGCTGATTTATATCTATTCTTTTGTTCTAAATTTTAAAAGAAAAGCCTTGCAGAGAGCTGTTGGTACATTATTCCATAAAAAGGGTTGGCTAATTTTGGGTAATTTCACACATTCCATTATTCCCTAATGAGGAAGGTACATCATAATACGCTTTCATAGTTCAGTTTCCATAAACATATGAATCTTGTAAACATAATTCTATTTAGATGAAAATCATATACAAACAGGGAAATGTATTTGATATTATAATATACAACATACCAACAAGAGTATTAATTAGCGCTGTAGCCCCAGGATACACCATTCGTCTACCAAATGTATTTGCACACATGTAGCTGAAAATATCAAACAGATCAAGCTGAAAATTAAATCTATTACTCATCGTAGCATGAAAAAAGTCGCAATAAAAGAATTAATATTAAAATAGCATCTAAACAAAATGTGAAAACTGAAATGACAGATAAAACTATTATAGCTCCTGATGAAAAATTTCATAACGAAAAAAAAAAAGAATTACAAGCATACTTGACATTACTAGACATCTCAAAATAAGCATATAAACTGTACATAGTCTTATTATGTTTACTCAACAAGAGACAGCCCATACTAAAACAATGATTTTGTAATGGTCATTTCAGGACTGCCCTAGAGAGAGGGGAGAGAAGATACAGGAGTACCAGGCATTTGGAATGCCTACTCTTATTTCAAATAGTTTTTCCTGGTTAATTACCATACCTGATGTAAAGCACCGATCAACGCCTCACCCATTTTCCTGTTATTTTCTAAACCTAAAATTGGCTCAGTAGATGGGAGTCATTTATCTACATGATCACTTACCTGAGTATATCTGAAGGTATAGATAATAAAGATCTGGGTGGGTCTCTATTACTGCTAACTTGTATTTTCATTTTCTTTGCTTCTCTGTTTATAATAAATAGATAACAATCATTCATACAATCATGTACACACACAGTAACAATCTAGGGGTGCAATATATATATAAATATGCAAAATACAAGGGATCGCTAATATTATCTAAAGATAATAATTACCGATGAAACAAGCCTTTTTCTTCTAAAAACACTCATTTTTTGTATGATTTTTGCTTTTGTAAACTGGAAATATTTAGAGCGTGTGACGTCACTTTATGACATGTGTAGAACATGACTGCGAGAAAACACAGCTGTTCTATAATTTTTTTTTTCAATGATATTGAAAAAAGTATGATTGTGGTTTCGGAAACATTTTTTCTTGCTATAAAGTATGCACTGGAGGAAAACACACCAAATAAGATTTATAGCTTATAAAGAAGTAATTTTTACACATAGAATGTCCAGACAAAATTTTTTAACTCCTTGATGCTAATAATAACATATTCATTTTTAAATTGAAACAATCCTGAAATATCCTAACTGATGAAATTTTTCATGAATTGAAATTCTTAAATAAGATTCAGTTCCCGTCTACAAAATGTTTTTTAACAGTTTTTTATGTTACATTTTGCATGTACAGTACAGTTCGGGTGATTTGTCCGAAAATCGCGAATCGCCGCGGAATTAAAATCGCGCTAAGCCACAGGTAGACCGCTTCAACGCGGCGATTTGAATTTTGGCCATCGCATTCAGAGCGACGATGATCGATGGTGACCGTCACCACTGGAGGGCAATAATTCGTGGTGGATTGTGGCGACGATCGCTCAACCCGGTGATGCGCGATGTTGCCTCTTTAGTTTACTCAAAACATAAAATTTCTTGTCAATAAGTGCTATTCACACATTTTTTAATTGCGCTTTTGTGAACAAATTGTTACCTTATATGTGTGAAAAATTAGCGTTGACATAAATTATAATCAACGAGTGTTGAGAACTTAATAGTAGTTGATGAGCTTTAATTAATCTGTCAGCTTTCGTACATTATTGTGAGAAATAATATTACATGTAAACAGTGGACTGGTTTTATTGATTAGGTAAAATGAGAGACTGCGACTCGGTCTAAATTCTCGCCCTGGTACTCGATATATAAAACACTAAAATAGACATAGTTATGAATCTCGCCCTGTAAGTAACACTGCATAATTATGTAAAACATGCCAACACAGTTCACAAATTCGCTTAAAAAAGCATATTTGCCGGTTTTTCTACATATTTACTTCAAGAATGGGATTTCCTAATTAACATAATTTAATCAGATGCCGGGAGTTCTGTCGGTATCGTGCTGACGGCTTTAGTAAGTGTTCAAATCCTGAATTATATCTTACCATGTGACTACTTTTGGAAAATGAACAGTCAACAGAAAGCGAAAGTAGAAGAAAGATTCACAATAAATATCATTTTAGCTACTTGAGAGTCCGCTTTAGACGTTCGCGAATCACCGTGATCCTTAGCGATAAAAGATTACCGTCTGATGTCATAAAACGCGGTGAATAGGGAGATTGTGGTGATTCGCGTTTTTTTCAAGATCGATGCCGTGAAGAAAATCGCCGCTACGGGTGATAAATTGCCGATTACGAACGCGGGGGGAATCCTATTTTCGGACAAATCACCCGAACCGTACTGTACTTTCACATTACATGAGTATTTCTACTTACCCGACATTCACATCTGACCATTTCCAGGTAACTGGACTAGCCCAATATGCATAATCGAAGCCAGCAAGTAGTTTCTGAAAATAGAATGATATTAAAGCAGTATTTAAAATCAAGCCCATGAAAATGTTAAGCAATAATTAAATGGAAAGATGACTCCAATTTCACAAATATTTCCTTTGTAGAAAGTAATTTTAAACACAAGTGCAGTGATTCTATGGCTACAATACATTACAATGTTTTTTGGGTCCAGTTTAAAACACACATACCTAACGTTCGAGTGCCAGGTCACAAAATAAGCCCGTCAAGGAGCATAACTCAGAAGTACTATGGTCGATTGGGCTGGTTATCAAACTTGACCGAGTTATGACGGCCATTAACATTTCCATTAAGTTTGGTGAGGATCTGAATAAAACTGTTTGAATTAGACAGCGAACGCCATTATGGACGGCACCCGCCAAATTTTCCTCCCCCATGGGTGTTCCCATTTTCACAAATGGCTAGGTAAAAACTTACTCTGTTTACTCCATTAAAATCTCTTTGAGCATTCATCAGTACAGTAATAAATGCCATATAATCAGGATTGAAACATCTACCAACACCTACAATAACGAATAAATAAATATGTGAATACTTTCAGTTGTTATGCAATAGTGAATAAAAAAACATGTGAATATTTTGAGTTTTATGCCTATTTACAACAGTCATTCAGCCAAACACAGACAGGCAATTAACTGAACATGAGAAAATTTCATCTTACCACACAAGGATGGCAAATATAAACATTTGGAGTCAGCACCCTCTCCAATTCTATAAACAACTGTGATGTCCCAACACAATATGTGAATGAAATTCAGTACATTGAAATAATAATAACAATCTTGGGTGGGGAAAATAATCCTTTCACTATATATATCCAATACTTCATCATATCACTATCACAACAACAGGGTTTTACTTAGCAATAACAGTGCACAGGCTCTCAATAATTATCTGTTGTTTAACGGCCCATACATTAGCTAGGGTTATTTCAGAGCCGCCCCAGAGAGGGGAGATAAGATACAGGAGAACCAGGCGTTTTAGGTTTATATCCATATTCTTTTCAAATACTTTTTCCTAGTTTTTTATCATGCTCGGTGTAAAGCTCTGATATATGGCAAAGGCCCTCAAATAATTTCAGTGGGTGAATATATATTTTGACTTGAGTTCACTCAGTACCTACCTCTGACAAGCATTGCAGAGTAATACATAAGACCCACATACATCATGAATTTTCCTAAACTTACGATACCATCTGATGTAAAATGACCTGAAAGATAATGTAAGCTAGTTAACTACAATCAAATATAACAACACAGCTGGTCGTCTGAATTTTTTACTCAGATTTCTAGGAAATCCTGAATTTAAAATGAAAAAGTAAAAAGGGTCAAAGTAAATAAAAACTTGAGCAACATCTCGACGAACAACCCTTGTTTTATACTGACATTAATTCCGTAATAAATGCCCTCACATTTTCCAAAAGGAGGGCATTTAATAGAGGTAATATTTTTTAAAAGTCTTTGAACTGATAATAATTTTTTTCTGATAAAATGAAAGTATCACAGGGAATTCAGATTTCATTTTTCTTTCCTATATTTTCTAACGAGGGAGTAGCATAATGTTCAGTTGGTAATTTTATCATGAATAATGTATTACAATTTTACACACAGGAAAAATAGGAATAAATTAGAATGTAATATATACAAATTGGATACGTGTTTGATGAGAATATCTAATGGACTAGAAAGAGCATTTATCTTTACAGATGATTAAAGATGAAAGTATTTATTGAATTAGTCAAACATTGGTGACTTTCTAGTGAGAAGAAAACTGACTGCATTGCTATACAGTATCATCGTTTAGTAGTACATGTAGTAATCATTACCAACTGTCTGAGAAAAAAGCTAAATAACTGAAAGTACACCATTCTGGATAATTTTAAATGTGTGTGAGTAAATATGATCAACATACATGTAACAACTTTCAAAACTACTGACAATTAATTGACAGAGATAATAAAAAAGAAAAGACATTATAAAAACAGTTTACCTCTTCTGTACAAAAGTCCTAAAATCAGTGGGGAGGTCCAATAAGAAAAGGACCAACAAAATCGTATCTGAAAAAAGGGCACACAAATAATATGTATTTGGTAATAATTAAATGTATGATAATATCTAAACTAATGATCATGTTTTATTACGGGGCAAAACAAAATAAGCATGAATGAAATAAACTCACAAAAGGAGTTGAGAAAAATTAATTACTTAGTACACTTTATTCAGAGGTTGATATCGTCAATTTCAAAAATCACTAATATGTGCATCAAATACTTGTTAACTGTTTCAAAGGCGATTGTCGATCATTACATACAGGTCACAATAAACTAAGTTACTGACTATTTCTGTAAATCCATGAAGTTAAATTCAAGTGACAAAATAGAATAATCATCTTTGGTTTGTAGGTAAAATAAATCGGTTAGCCACTTACAGTGCCAATGACTCTGTCTGCACCTGATTCCAATATAGATGGTTCATAATTTCTACCCTGAAAATGATTAATTAGTCAATTTAGTGGTTTACATTGTACAGAAAACAATGCACAGCTCTATGCTAAGAAATCACTTTATTGTAATTATATAACTATGGAAGTCTTAATCTGATTTTTATCAGTTCCTGAGCATGCATGGACATTACAAACAACATTCCAGTGCTTAGTTAGAATTTCATGGGTGAAATGTATGTAATTGTGCTTTAAATAGATCTAAACAGGGCCTTTTTATTCCTTCTATAACAGAGGCTGAAAGTTGGTGACTTCCCAATTACAAAAAAGGCTGTTTTTTCCCAGTTTGAGGCAAGAAATTCCCAAAAATACAATGCTATTCTAACTCGTTTGCCTTACCTTGTTAAAATTTGGCCAAATATCGCGCTTGAATTTCCAAAAAAATGAAAGGCTAAGGCCCCTTCTCAATTTTTGGAAAAAAGGCCCTGCTAAATAAGTGCACATGTATTGCAAACAAACAATTTATGATCGTTTCTGCAATTGCTTATCTGCTTTATAGTTGATGATGATCTGGAACTACACATGATTAAGAAATTACTTATGCCTAAACTTTTTTTTCGGATTCTAGTAACATGCTCATTAACAAACGGGTATGTCAGGGCTTTTTTTCCTTATATAACAGAGGCCGAAATTTGGTGACTTCCCCATTGCAAAAGGCTGTCTTTTCCCAATTTTAGGCAAGAAATTCCCAAAAATACAATGCTATTCAAACTCAGTAGTCCAACCTTCTCAAATTTGGCCAAATATTGCGCTTGTATTTCCCAAATTGAAAGGCTATTGCCCCTTCCCAATTTTTGGAAAAAAAGGCCCTGTATGTATGTTCTTTTTTTTTTGCACTTGAAGCATATATTGGAAAAGTAAAAAGTGAGAACGTGGATGTGCCAATCCTTGGACCTAATGCAACTTGTCTATTCTAAGACAAGCGATTGGATTAACACTATTTTTTCACATGCACACGAAAATCACACAATGTGACACATCCAAATCCATTGATATACTTATATTTCCACTCAGTGTATCTGTAACAGGAACACCAGAATCCAAAGGGAGGTAACTCTCAGATACATGAAAATGAAAACTTTCGTTTAGAATTAAGGAAGCGACTCTTGTCAAGACAAACCTACGAGTACCCCTAAAACACCTGACAATGTACAAGCTGACAGCATATTGTTGCAATATTAGACCTGGCCAAAGACTTCTATTCTTCAGACTGCATGTAAAAAGACTAGCCTTGGCTCAATACAAACAAAACTTCAAGAGGGTGAAATGCTGTGTAGTTTAAGTAATGCATTGACAGTATTGAATAACATTTAATTTGTTTGTTTGTTTATATATACATTGTAATATTTACATATATTGAGTTGTATGCCCATTTTTTCAACAGTGAGAGTCATATGAGGCAGACATTTCACCTTTACTGCCTTTAGTAGTTGAAGGTCTTTGACAATGATATGCATGCATTACATTGCAGTTCATCATCAAAGCCACTTGTTCTTTAAAAGCTAACCAGTAAACAACTCAAACAGAGTCGCGTTCATTTTCCTATTTAATACACAATTTTCCGTAAAACATACATGTACAATTCAATGAATTATAGTATAATCTATCAACATGACCTAAAATATACCTTCAACAGACAAAGGTATCGTATATTTTGCCGATGTTTCAAACTATCCTAAGTTTAAAAATTTTCCTCGTTAATGCTTTGGATGAAATCTGTAGCGTTCCGTGAAGCATTTGAAATGATCTGCTTCAATAGACGCATGAACAAACGTCTTCAGCAGTTGACTTTGAAAGAGGACAATTCCATACCTAAATTGGTCACAAGACGAAATAAAAAAGACCAATTTAGTTATGGTACCCACAACCAAAGACATACAGTTAGTTGCCCAGTTCTGACGCGTTCACCAGTTCCGAAGGATTCTGAGTAAAACGAAAGTATTCAACGAGCTTTCGACGATCTAATATTTACGGCATTGTCCCTCACAAACATGAAGTCAGTTGGGAAAAAATCAGCTTCCACGATTGTGTAGAAGGTATGAAAATGACAATTTTAATGCGCTGCACCTGTGATTTTTTAGCGTGTTGAAATGACGTTTTTTCGAAGTACACAAATGTGTGCTTGGCATAATAGCGAGGATATAAAAAAAATAACAGCTTTTGAATTTTTTTTTTGTTTTGGTTCACTCTAAAGTGAAAGTGAATAAAAATATGTGCATTTCTAATAATCGAAATGTTTTGAAATGAATAATTATGGTTTTTAATAAAGGACTTAATACATTATATGTTTACATTGTAAAAATAATTTTGCCTATCGGTCGCTTTTAATTACGAGCATTGATCGAAATATGCATCGGAACTGGGCCACTAACTGTAGGTCTTTGCCACAACAATGCCTTTAAAAGCATTGTTCCTCGGAAGAACCAGTACTAGACTCTCATCCTCTGTAAAGTGTAAATATCTGCCAACATTCTCACATAAAGAGAGATGGGCTCGAATCCACAACCCTCAATCAGTGAGAGGTTACAGTGAAAGATTTGAAGTCAGCGACCTTAACCACTCGACAACGGAGTCGGAGGCAGGTAATGTAATATTTATACACAGTAAAATTGTAAATGCAATCATTACATTTTTGTAGCGCTTTGGACATCATGTTTAATCTCCAGTAAGTTTGGATCACTGATTTCGGTTATTAATTTTACCGTTTTTCTGTAACGAAATTCTCAAGCACTACTAGTCGGAGGGTCTTTGACGATAATACGTTTGCATTACATTGCAGTTCATTAAAATGGTCAACAAGACGGAATAAAAAAGATCAATTTAGTTATGGGACACAGAACTAAACAACTACAGTACAGTTTTTTTTAGAAAAACACAAGTTGAAGTCACAAGAGGGGCATTCACGGAAATAAACTCGATCAATGAAAACATTAAAACTACCTGTCATGTTACACTTACTGGCGTATTTGCATTTCCGAACATTCGAAATAACTTCGGTCCACTAATAGCTTTCAAAAATGCAAGAATCATTTCTGCTTTCTGTTTGATTCTCGTGAATATAACTTGACAGCGTTCAATTAGAGTTACTCCCCTTCCTAAACGAGGTTCTTGATAAAAGACATACACCGTACTAGTGAGTTATCCGGTTTCGTGTACAATATAGATCTGCTACTTTACGTTTTCTATGAGGCGTATAATACAATAATAATGTAATATTATACGTCTCTGGTTTTCTCTTGGTATCTTTAAGTCAAGTGATCACAACACATTTTTAAAAGTAATTAATTCAATCAAAATCAATTCAAAAGGATTATTGATGAACCACGCATACATGTACGCATTGATGATGTACCTAATTACAAAGACCTGTTCTATACCAGGGACACTAGTTTATTGCACTTAATCAGAGACATAGATAACAAAATATTTCTGACATAATATAGTGGCCCTAAACGTAGAATAGGCCTTTGGTAATTAATACAATATATATATGTATAGCAATGCGCATTGCAGTAACAAAGCGCTAAAATATATTATGCACTAAATACGCTTGCAAATTCGACACACTAACAACATAGACCTATACATACATAATTGTGTATGTATAGGTCTTTGCTAACAACAAGCCCGAAATGCATCAATGAGAGGCAATGTTAAACACGTTCATGTAGATGTATTTTTATAGCATCTGAAAGTTTTACTGAAGTTTGTTGGTGGGGGAACATAAACTAATTCTAAATGAGCAACTGCATGTCGATTACCATAGTCAAAATCATCATCGATCTCGTCAAAAACTATATATACTTTAATCTCAATGAAAGCTAACTGATTAATATTTCTAACGAATTTTTGTTAATTGTATAACCATAGTAACGTTGTTTGTAAAATTGTTTCCCATGTACGTTAGGCCTTCTGAAAATATATACATGTAGCTATATTATCGGCATCCATATTATCGAACAATTAAGTCGCGCTTAAAACCATTTACAGTCACAAATAATTACATAATCTGAAATATTACTCTAAACAGGGATGCTGTTTTATTTTACAATTATGTTTGAATGTCAAAATATATTATGGATTAGGTATCTCTTACTTTCATAGTAATTAAAAGTTTGTGTTAGGGTCTGTTTTCCTTAATAGCGCCTACGTACGGCAACGAACAATTTCTGATTTTAATGAGACGAGTGATATTATTTGTTTCCCGCTCGCTATAAAAAATGTATCATCCATCGTCGAGTACCAGCAAGTTCGCCATCTTGAACTGTGACGTCGCGCGCCAAAGACCACACAATTAAAGTTGTTTACATTTTATTATCAGGTATTTTGTTTTTGTTTCAATCTTGTGATTCATAAAACATCTGTATCGTTTATGATATATTTGATATAATACCATCTTAAGATTTATTCCAAATACTATCCGGTCTTTATCTAAAGAATTTCAGAGATTATTTTCCGAGCATGAAATGACGAATTCAACATGCTAAATTAAAACTCACGGTCATTATCAATTCGAATAATAATAAGTTGTATAATTTATCTATGCCTTTAAAAATAAGATATTTGTAAGTGGGTGGTGCACTCAGGTGGATATGGGGAGTTAAGTTTCACAAAAGATCTATACTGTACAGGGGTAACTTGATTTTAGAAAGACTTCTAACGGAAAATTAAAAAAATCTTCTTGTCAGAAACGTCAATTCATAGAGCTTAGATATTTCGGTGTGCAAGCATGATTATTGGCCTAGAATCTATATAGGAAAAATAAAAAATCTTCTTGTCCGAAACCGCAAGACCAAGAGCTTAAAGATACTTTGTATGCAGCAATGTCTAGTGGACCTTTACAAAGTCTGCTAAAATTATGACCCTGAGGTTAAAAAATTGGCTCCGCCACAGGGTTTTCTTGAATTTACATATACATATAGGCTTATATATATATAAGAAAATTAAAAATTCTTTTCGTCAGAGACTATCGTAACAGTGTCTAGAGCTTAAATATTTGGTGTGTAGCATTGTCTGGTGCACTATATCAAGTTTGCTCAAATCATGACCCTGGAGTCAAAATTTACTCAGCCCTTGCATTGGACAATTTGATTTTATATAGGCTTATATAGGAAATTTAAAAAATCTTCTTGTCATAAGCTACAATGTCTAGAGCAAAGATATTTGGTGTGTAGCATTATATAGTAGACCTCTTCCAGGTTTGTTCAGTATCAGAAACATCTATATCTTGGTAAGTAAGATTAACTTTCTTGTGGACAGATTAAGGGCTTGAAGTCTTAAGTATTAAAAAAACATAATTTTCTTAAATCTTTATTCAATTTAATATTTTTAGGTGTAACCCTTTGGACAAAAATGCCCCTTGTAACGAAAACTTCCTCTTTTCAAATTATTCGTCACCCTTCTAATTTTGGTTCCTTTTTCTTATGATACTGCCACTGGATATGTTAGAACCATCAGCAGAACAAAACGAATGTATTGAGAGGCATACAACTTCCAGAACTTGAGACTTTATTCATCTTGGAAACTAATAGTTTATCACAACAAGGTACAAGTATATTCTGTGAATTCTAGATACAGTTCATAGCAAGACTGAGGTCAAAGAGTTTAAACACTCAGCAGGCCCGGGCATGTTCTCAGGAACAATTTTGTTGAGGAACATGTATCTAAAACTATTCCTACACAACCTGATCTGAGTAATTCATATTAACATGTTGTAGTAATTAACTAGTGAAAAAAGGTTAATTAGTACTGGTATACAATCTTAGAACACTAATTGGATTGCCTACCCACTGGCAAGTAACATAATTGTATTGAAGTTGAAAAAGGTATGAATTCCACCAAGTATAATGGAATATGTAATATGCAACTTTTGACCTGACCTTTGTAAAACAAGTCTAATTGCTTAGATTTTTTTCTCTAAGTAACGTTGGTTTAGAGTTCATCATCATGTGAATAAATTTCACTTTAATTGTTTATTGAAAAACATATGTCCGTCAATGCTAATTATGTTCTTCAACCGACAGACTTTGATGAAGTGGAATTACGAAGACGGTTACATATTTTCATCGGATAACATTGACAGAATTACAAGACTCTTATATCACCTTAAGTTAGAACATACTAAATCTTGTTTAGTTAACGCAGAGAAAAACGCGCTTACACAATCGCTTTAACCAAGCTGGTTACCTTACCACGATATTACTGCTGGTTAATTTTAACCGTGGCTTTATTTAACATTTTTTATACAAATGGATACTGAATGTTGCACTACAGAAGAAGTGGACCAGAGAACACTAATAGCATGGTAAGTAGTAATGATTTTAATCTTTCTTGTGGACAAAGTATCAGTACTAAAATATATTACCTTCTTCAGTAAATAGCCCGTCCTGCTAGCTCAGTGGTTAGAGCGTTTGTCTGCTCATCGAGAGATTGAGATTTCGAACCCCTGGCGAGGCTCACACTGTCCATGACAAATTTGACTGAAGATATTACATCCTATGTTGAATTGTCCTCCATCTCTAAATTATGTGGGATAGCTTGGCAGAAACTTACGGATAGAATGTGGTTAGTACTGGTTAAGGCCTAAATGAAGTCAAGGAAAGCTGGTTAGGATAACTGCCCGCCACGATATGACTGAAATAATGTTAAAAATGGCGTAAAACCCGATGAAAGAAAGAAAGAAACAATTATTCAATAAATAGCTTCCAGTATATCTCTTTAAACAAAAATGTCTACACGAGGGACACATTGATGATTTGACTACCTGTAACTTGTAGCTGATCTTATATTTTGTAAAGGTTCAATGTTATTATTATTCTGTACTAATCTTAAATTCCCCACTTTCATGTGCACAGTCTCTTGCACAGTTATATTGTCACGCTATAATGAATCGTCGAATACAGCAACAATTTGCATTCATGATTAACCCTTAAACAATCGATAATGTTTCATTAAACTTGGGTGGGATTTTTCCAGTCAACCATTCGTGATTGTTATAACTGACTTTGATTAGCTATGTAAGAAAACACTATGATTGCAGTCTGATATACCTGATTGAACTTAATACTCTCCGACACAAAATAATATAAGATACACGTGTGACTGTCAGACTGATAATAATACTTGCCTTGAAAATAAATAGACTTATGCAATGTATGATCCCAAAAAGTTGGGGTTGAAGTCTTAGAACTCAAAATTATTCGTGTCGAAAAGTCTTAACTGGGGTTGAAAAGTTTTACTTCTTTGCTTTCCAAGTCGCAAAACGCTTCATTTTAAAACGTAACGGCAATATTTTGCACAAAAACAACAACAACAACACTGGTGCATGCTTCTAAATTAACTTTGTGTGCTAATCAAGGGAAGTAACCGCTGAGCGGAGTTTGGTGTCTCATCTGCTGTCAGAATCATTTCGGCCATTTTGATTAGATTTTAATCGAGGTCAGAACTTGAGCAGTCTGATTTGAGAACATGTTTGTGATTCAACAAAAAACATGACCGAATCACAATCATGATCTGTAATCCTGATGATAAAACACACCAATGCTTGACCTATTTTCTAACTTACAAGAGCGATTTATGAATGAAATATCACGTGACCTATATGTCAAGAAGAAAAGTAAGCAAAACAACCGTCAGTGTAACAAACATCATCGTTAAATTAAAAGATACTAAAGAAGTGAATAGTTTTCCTGTTTGGTAAATCAAAGCACTGAGAGTACTGTCAGGAGCGAAAGTAAAAATGTGATTGATAATGATTATAAGATGAACATTTAATACATAATATCAAATTCTCAACCAACTCTAGGTCACAATATAACAAACCTAAATTTATATATTGTTTGGACTAATAGTGTCCTCAAAAGGAAGAGTCAGTTTTGGCCAACTTGAAGTATAATGAAGACATTTGGTAGAGGTCAACTTTCTATGCTCCTAATTATGTTAATGTTGATCGTAAACTCAAACCTCCACTTCTTATTCACTTCAAGAGCACACCTCACTCTTAAAACTTCGTAATTATATGTTATGATAGAGTTAATATTCCTTATTCATTAGGGTTAACTCTGAAGCGATGTGGTTGATTGTCCGCCTACACTGCTAGCGGTTTTGGGTTGAACGAATTATTAAAACGCACTGTATTCAGTCAACCGGGTTGTATATAATTCTGTTTTAATAATAATTCATAAATACATGTATGTTGAAGTTGTATAAAGATGTATTAGGCAAACCAATCATGCTAATAATAATTTCATTTCGCGAGATCAAGTCCATCCCGTACTTCTATCCAATAGGCGGAGTAACGGTTAACTGGTGTTCTCACTCTGCTAGTGTCTTTTAGCGAATCCCACGCGTAGTAGCGACTTAATGAATGATACATATACTGAATTATTAAACTCAATAGTTTTTACAATTTGAAATGCCAAAACAATGTAAATATTCAAAATCAACATAATCCTGCAATGTATACAACTTGTATCAAAACTGCAAACATAAGAGTTATACAACCAGTGGTACTATTTTTCAACGCGAATGTATGGATAAAGGGGGTCACGTTTTTATAAGTAGAAAACTGGGTGTATCACTCTACAAGCTCTCACTTCGCTTCCCATTTCTAAAGCTTTGCTTGTCCTCAGGAATTTAAAAAAGAAGAAAGTATAATTTAACTACTCGTTACATTGATAATACTTCAATAGTACGCTGTTTTCTTTTTTAAAGACAGTTCTTGTTTGCATTGTATTGTTTGAACCGACAACCTTTTTTCTAAGGCCTGGCTAATCTAAAATAACGTACATTGTAGTATTCGTAGTCAGCGTTGCAGTCGGCCAGAAAAATAGATTGTCGAACATACAACAGTTATAACAGTCACAGCAAGGTTGTCCACGAATTTAATTATAACCCCTCGTACATGTACATAAAATGTATCAGGTATCAGTCGGCCTTTTAACATAGTTGAATGACATTTTATAACAACGAATCAGTTAATAATCCTCTGGATCCAATACAAAATCACCAATTATCCATTTTTCTTGGCAGAAATCAACCTTTTTAGGAATTCCGTATGAAAGAAAGTGGAACGTAATACATTATTGCATTTGTACAAATTGGTATAGACAAAATATTTAGTATCTTTTGTACAAAAATGATAGCAACTGTGACAACCTCTGTCAATTCAACAAAATAATAATGTAATACATGAACGTATTTATAACATGTTTCTTTACTATTTCATGGTGAAATAACAATGACCAAGTAAGACGATGTTTTAACAGCCTATCTTAGAAAGGTAAGCGTTTTGTGTTAAAGGTAGATAGATTTTACTTAGAAATTAGACAGCATGTCAAACAATTTGCACATTACAAAAACACAACTCAATAAACAATTTACACATTACAAAAACACAACTCAATAAACAATTTACACATTACAAAAACACAACTCGATAAACAATTTACACATTACAAAAAAAACACAACTCAATAAACAATTTACACATTACAAAAACACAACTCAATAAACAATTTACACATTACAAAAACACAACTCAATAAACAATTTACACATTACAAAAACACAACTCAATAAACAATTTACACATTACAAAAACACAACTCAATAAACAATTTACACATTACAAAAACACAACTCAATAAACAATTTACACATTACAAAAACACAACTCAATAAACAATTTACACATTACAAAAACACAACTCAATAAACAATTTACACATTACAAAAACACAACTCAATAAACAATTTACACATTACAAAAACACAACTCAATAAACAATTTACACATTACAAAAACACAACTCAATAAACAATTTCCAGATGAATAAAATACAAATGTACAATATGACTTTAATATTAATAATATTAAACATTTTACACCGAATCACATATTGTATCAGTTTATGAAAGTTATTTTTGCATGACAAGATAATTAAAGGCTCGCGTAAAATCAACAAGGCTGGTCCAGTTTTCAATTTCAGTGCGTTTAATGCTGTTTTTTTTTCGAGGATATTTCAATCATGTACGGCGGCCTGTTCACCTAACCAGTTTTTCATGGACTGTATCCAAACCAGTACTAACCTATCCTTCCACACGAAGCCGGCAACTTCTCCACTTGGGGAGGAAAATTGACAATGATAAAAGAAAGTATGATCAATCAGGACCGGAATTCGAAATAAGATTGTCAGGTTATAAGTCCAGCACACTGAACACCGAACACTGTTCATATCACGCTGTTTCATTCATCTTTACAAAATAATATACATGTGTGTATACAAAAAATGTACAGTCACGCAAGGCTGGTGTCATTTAACATTGATGTTATTTCTTGTACTTTATTTGTACACGTGCGAAAGTACTAAGAATTATTCATGAAAACGAGTGCCTACTGTTGAAAAAGTAGTGATAGGCCGTTACCGGACGCCAAATAATTAAAATATTCCCAGTGACGGGAATGTCCGGGAGTGCCCGAGTAGTTATGATTGACCGATTGTTCCAATATCACGTGACAACATGAAAACATCCAAGTTTTAAAAGAATGTAAATTATCTCGGATCAAGTATTCTAACACAGTTCAGTATTTCCAAACCAGCCGGTTGGCGATGTTTTGTACGTCTATGATTTCATTGATCAATATTGTTTGGGATTTAACAAAATCCCCCAGAATCGGCATTTCAGCGTACTAGCCACGCCTCTCTTCACTCGCATCTGCAAGTGTAACGGTGATGTCTGGCTGGAGAAAAACGTCAATCGTTGGAGAGCAGTACTCTGTATACATATGTTGATTTAAACACTTTTCCGTGGCACGTGATCCTTTAAGACAATGTTGTAGATTTCTATAGTCATAGCAGTAATTCGGGGCTGCAAACCCTTACAGCAGAGTAAAAGCATTCTAAACAAGACTAGGCGACTTTCCTTGAACCATAAAACGTACAGAAACGGATCCAGTAGACAATTACAAAAAGAAACGATATCTAATGATAATCTAAAACTTGTATATTTTAGCACGTTTCTGCTATTTAACACAATTATAACAAGGTAAGCCACTGTCGTAAGAATTATGATTACTACGTATACGAACACTAATGATGTTGTTTTAAATTTATGTTGCGACAAGCTAGGATGTGGAAAAGAGGCAGTTTCACGGCCAATCACTCGAAAAATAATATATTTGGCAATTTTCCAATAACAAAAGATTGACACTGATAAGGTTATAAATAACATGATAGCATAATACCATGAAAGAAGCTTATTACAAATACGAGGAACGGTGAATACATCAGTCGTTTGATGATGCAAGTAGCAAATACCGAAGCGAACAGAAATACAGAGCCACGCATCGATAGTCCAGGTAGCAAATAATAGTAATTTGATCTTTCTTTTTGAGAAACTGCTCATGTAAAACATTGGTTTATTTATCAAGATATATCTCTCCAACGCCATCATCGCAACAGTTACTGTTGACATATGTTGCAGTATTGTTGTTGTCGCTTGAACATTAACGCTCACAGTGGTACTTGTGAGGAACTTCCTCGCGGTTGACATGATAATAAACAAGGTTTCAATTATCAGTAACCCTGTGGAAAGTAGTTTAGTAATGTACGGAGTCTTTTTAGTTTGTTGCATGACAGCAATAGCTAAAACAGAACTGGATAAACTCACACAAGCTAAGAAAACAAATATCGTCTTGGTGACAACGTTGTGGTTTTCAATAAACCCAACGCCCGGAACTGTAGAATTCATTTTTCCAAATATGATTTTATCAATGCAGAATGAAACTCCTAAAGTCTAATGAACTATGTACAATACTTTTAATTTCCATCCGATAAATATAACTTATTAAAGACAATATATAGCATAATATTTTAAGTTACCATGTTTTCAGTATTCACTGGAGTAATTTATATATACGCACGAATATAAATAAAATTATCCATTCTGTTTAAACGACAGTATTGTTCGCCTCTTCTCTGTGATCAAGTCTGTTATTATATATAAAATATGTTAACCAGAATGGAGGAAGCTAAAGAGATCCACTAAGAGTTAAGGTTTTAGGATCCACATATATATACATGTATGCAGATTCAGAATCATGGTTTGTTGTGTATTTTCCCTATATTGCAAACAGTGCCATTAATTAAAAAATAACGGCTTTGTCATTTTAAGAGCTCTTAATTACAATAAGCCGGCTTTATCAATGTTTGTTTTACTTCTAATTAATAATATTATCTGATTAATAAATGAATAATCCGCTTAGATTAGAAAAACATAGGGCGCGTTTTCATATCCGTCATACAAATGATTAACTGGTGCCCTTTCCATGACATTGTTGCAATTCAAGTCTTTTTTCAGGACATTCAGTACTTTCTACATTCTCATCACTATTAACATCACTATTACAGAGTAATTGATACAATGACCTCTGTAGATGGGTAGAGTAGTTCCAGACAGTAATGACCAAATACCTACACCCTACCACCTACTTTCTGTCTATCTCTCACGCAACTACTCAATTTAAGGACATAGCTGACAGTTTCCACAATTTTACTATTAAACATATAGGCAAAATGAAAACGTTTAGAGAGATTTTCTAAAACTTTGCATGAACATAGCATTTGCTTCACCACTCGAGCGTTATTACAACACAAACACAAATACCACTGACAGGGATCTTGGTTCTATTTACTGAGATATATAACAACAAGCATATATATGGTGAAAATGTCATTTTATTTATCAAAATATGACGGTTTCATCTATTAATCTATAATTGGTGTAATACAATGTATAACAAATATTATTAAATATATAACAGCAAAGGTGGTGATATTAAGTACCACCACAATCAAAACTATAAACAAATGATAAATAAATTAGATACACAATATTTGTAACTAAAACAAATTGCACGAAATTATATGGTGGAGAAGGGATTGGGGTGGGAAAATTAATTTCTAAACCAACTGTTTAGAAAAACAAAAATAAGTAAATATCTGATTAATGAAACTATTGCTTCTTGGTAGTTTGAAAAACAGAGTCTGGATGAAACAAAGCATATATAAGGATGGCCAGAGTGAATAATAATTTATTTGTACTTTGCTGATCAAGGTAATCTGGCACTAATACTGCCTTCTTTGTCTCACTTATCAATCTCAAAACGAGGCTATTTTCATATAACTCTAGATCACACGTGTCCCTAGTACCTTCCAATATGTATGAAAATTATGTACACCGATAATTCCCTTGATCTGATCATCCCAGCAAACACACAACGTTAAGACAACGTTGTGTTTTAGTTGTGTATTGGTTGTATTATTTTACAACGTTGTCACAACGTTGTTACAACGTTGACAACTATTTAACACAGTGTTTTGAAATGTGTAGGAGAAAGTATCATGGAAGCAATGCATTTATGTATTGAGCAGACACTGTAAAAATGCATACAGCATTGTTATCTAAACTTGAAATTTTTCCAACGTTGGTACAACGTTGTGTAAATGTTGGGCTGCAACGTTGTGTAACAACCGTGCTGTAACGTTGTGAAAACGTTAGTAAGCAATGTTGTCACAACGTTGTACTAATATTTTAGTCGCAACGTTGTTAGAGTAACGTTACATCAACATTTTGACAACGTTGCCAATCTCAGTGCAAACTAGTGTAGAACATAATGAAAGTACATGTATATTCAAAATGGTTATGAATTTACTCTGCGTCGTTTTTATTGCTGCAAAAACAAGATCCAATCCCTTTTGCCAAATTTCAATCACTATGACATTTATTCATGTGTAATTCACTAATTGTAGACAGTAAACAGCACATTCAACTATTTGTTGCTCTATATTTAATGGATAAAGTTGACCTGTGTTCTGTACATACATCAGGAACATAAAGTACATGTTGTATTCGTTTTTTCATATACGTATGTTATACATATAATGATATTCATACATGTATGCCATATCTTCAGACTGTCAATAAAGTTTGAAATTTGCTTCAGAAGCGTCATTCTTAAGTGAGATTTGGTTTAAATAAGTGAGACTTTTTCTCACACTTTTTTTGCGTGCGAGATGGCGCTTTATGCATGAAAAAATGCCTCTATTTACACCCATGAATAATGCATCCTATGATGTATATCAAATAAAATAAAGTCGAAGTAAGTTAAACAGGATTTTTTTTATCAATGCACATCGTAGTCTTTAGCAGCACATAACATGTTATATTCAAAGTATCCTCACAATCACATTAAAAAACGAAGCATCAAGTCTCTTCGATCATCATCTGCAGCACATTATAATTTATATATGCTTAGATATCATGACATATATAATATTAATCATGATATATAACACTCATTGATTATTCTTACTAGTCCTACTAATTACTGGCACTTCAAGCTGCTTTCAAAATTGCATTGTTTTGCAGATACATGAAACGGTCAAACTCCTTCAATCCTTGATAATATCATAGCATCATTTTCCTTTTGGTGTCATTACACAGATTTACCTTGTGATCAGTTTGTATTTTCCTTAATGGACGAAAGCTCTCTCTATCAGTCTATGGCAAAATTTGGGATAGTTATTGCCGTAAGAGCGACTTTATTGATATGTTCAGGTTGTAGTTAACCACTGGACTGAGCAGAGTTTGTTCTGAATCTGATGTATCAACCCAGAAACAGACTCGGTCTCTCTGAAAATTTCGAAGCTCTTCATTGGTCACAATTTGGTGAAAGAAGGTTTTCTACTGCTGCTTCAAGAATTTCCTTGTTGTTGACCTCGGTGCCAACTTCTATGCCAGGTTAAAAACTGAAACAAGATATATTAATGGAATAGAGTTTTCAGATTGATAAAAAAATACTATATATCTGAGCGGAAAATATGAAAAAGTCTACATGCAGTACCCAGTCACTATGAATAGCTTTGATGACTCATGTACTTAAGCACAATAGCACGTCCCATATGTTGCAGTGCAAATCTATGTGAGTTCAGTTCACATGAGTACTGTCAGTACTTTGATTTCAACATATGTTATTCAAAGTTTATTTTGAGAACACGTTGTCACAAAGATTCCCCCCACGTATCTTATGTTAACATAAATAACTCGATACGTCAATACTTCGCGGAGAGATACGAATGGTTTTCGAGCTCGGTTTTAATCTAACAACCCGGGCTTATAAAATGCCCAATATTCACTTGACATCATCAAATCTTATCAGCATGATGTATTGTCAATATTGATTACTGCAACTATACTTGTAAATTCATCATTAAATGATGGCTCTGTTAATTAATGTGTTTATTTATCTGTTGTTTAACGGTCCATTCAATAGCTATGATCAATCCAGGGCCGCCCCAAAGAGCGGCAAGAGAAGATCGATACAGGCTAATCATGGACTTTCTATACGGTATATTTTTGTAACAGCAATATTTAACCTACTACAAGCGATACGATCGTGGAACCTGATGCTCGAGCATGGTGTATAACAAGGGTTCTATTCATTACAATACAATTAAATGAATGTTTGTTAGATGATGGAATTAATTGAACAATTTTGTTTATTACTCCGCAAGTTTTAGCCGAGGCATCTACGTCAACGTAGCTACGACGCCGCAATGGAAGGGTTTTCATTTTTATCGTCATATTTTTTTTATTAAATGTATTAAATCTGTACTGATCGATCACGCATTTCTTATAACTACGTTATCTTTCTGATGAAGTGCATGTACTTTTTATTATTCTAAATTAAGTATTTCTTCTATCCATTTTGTATTTGAAAAAAAAAAAAACCAAATACATGTATCGATATATGCACGACTCATCTGAGAAACACTCCTTACCAATCTTCTAACAACCTGCTGTTGTCTTTGACTTTGCACATTTGCAACGCAATCAATCGTGACCCCTCTTTACTTCCATGAGACAACGACCGGCAACGAGGTTGTTGCTCTACAGAGGTTAAATTTATAGTAAATATCAGTTTAGGGAAATTTTAAGATGTTGTTATAGAGAGGTTGTTGATCTACAGAGGGCCGCTCTGAAGAGGTTGTACTGTATACTGCAATTTCATTTCCCTTGCAATTCCCCTTCTCATATTGGCATAATATAATTAATTTAGAAGTACAAAATGTAAACTGTATTAAGGTTGTCAACACATCAGAACCTCATTTAGATATCACTTGATGTCTCATTATAAATACATGTACCGCTAATTTCTGAATGTTTAGGCTGTAAATGAGACAGTTTGAAACTCATATTGCTTTATTAGAACAAAACTACCTCAATGTTGTATTACAGTTCACAGTTTTGACTGTACAATGTATATACTATGCATATTCTGTTGACGTAAACATCTATAACAAATTGCACTGAATGGTGTTTCATTATCCTATGCATGCTAACCAATCAGTGCTTAGTACCTGTAATGCCACAACTGATAAGCACTGCCCACTGTAACTGACCACTTGGATATTGCTATGTTAGAGTCTTATTGAATAAACCTTAGAACCAACATTTCTCTTGTTATATACAATGTCATAATAAAACAAATGGCTTGTCTTTTTTGTCTATATTTTTATGCATTATGTATGTTACTTGCCGTTCATGACACATATTCTCAATTATGATTAACTTACTTCTGTTCCCTAGCCATATTCCCAAGCTATCTAATCAGGCAAGTTCCATGTAAAGTGTTATTGATGAACTTCAACTTTGCTCTCTTCTAGCCTTAGACAAGTTCAATATTTATTGTTAATCCAAGTTTACGTGTATACTTATAAATTAAGTGACTACCGATATTTTAAACATTGATAATAATCATTTTAAGTACTGTGTTTTATTTCATTTAACTATATGAGTATACATATTATAATAAATATATTGTTTACCTTAAAAATGAATACTCTTGACATGCTTTGTGTTATAGACATGATATCAAAAGAAACTGCCAGTCATCTTTTCTAAAGTTTTGTGTTCATAATGTTTATTACTTGTCATTCATGACTTAAATTTAATGTAACTGAACTTTGGTCAACTCCAATAGACCAGAACTCAATCTGCGCAACAATTTTATATGTAGACCTGATTACTAACTTAGTTTTCTACATCGGTTGTGGAAATGCTTCTATTTTCCAATATCTTTTTTTATGCCCCCGTATCGAAAGATCGGGGGCATATTGTTTTTCGTCTCTCTGTTTGTCTGTTTTGTACCAAACTTTATAACGTTTCTGTTTCTCAAAGTATTCATATCATGATCGACACACCATATATTTAGCTCATAACGCGTCTATTGAAGCAAAATAAAATACCCTCTCTGACCCCTATGTTTCCAGGTATACACAACTGGGACGTTCTTGGACGCTATTTACGTCAGCGTCACCCCAGCCACAAAACGTTCAGCAATTAACACAAGCTTTACACGTATTTCACGGTACATGTTGCGTAACTTGTGTGGGTCAATAAGACGAAGCGAAGATTGCAAGCAGTCGTCGCAGGACACGGAAGTCTTACTCGATACTGACATTTTGGACAGGGCAATGTTTTTGTATCACCATTCTGAACATCTCAATGGCGATAAAAACAAATGAATTTTTGTATACATGTTTGCAAATCTCTTTATATTGGTATTTGACGAGAGTTGTAACTGTTTTTACCATACCGTAGTAAATATGCATACATAAATACAGATGTAGCGTTTCTTTTTGACGTCAGTGTATAAACTGCAAATTCTGCAATGGATACGACAAGTGATACTATTTTCAACCCCGATGAGAGAGGTGCCACGTAACTATAAGTAGGGAATTTATACATAATTGTAGGAGCTTGCGATACTGCATCTTGTAAAATAAACAAGTTAAACAAAATAAAATCGTTGGGATAGATACATATACTTATTTACAAAGGTACATATTTACTACACTAGGCCGGATGGAAAACGTGTTTACTTAAGGTCTTTATTTGGGTGAAACATGCTGGAATAACTTACACGTACTCTTGTGTTTCCATACCACTAATTTGTCAAGCATTTTATTAGATACATGACATTAACAGTTGACCGATTTTTATTGCGCAACTTTTTGCGCGAGTTTTTCGAGAGGCACGATTTGCAGGCTTTATTTGTCCTTGAATGATTTACATGACTTGATGCACAATAATTAAAACACTGGGAGGACTGTTGCATTGCAGTAAAAACATCGTTTGAGCGACTTAAGAATGGTAATGAACACCTATCCGCTTTTGTCTATCAGAATGATTTTCATATATTTTCTGAGCTAGTTTAGTTTACAGTTTCGTTTATTTCCAAAAAAGAGGTACATGCAAAACGATACCTGATTTCACTTTTTGGTCAAAGGTTAGGACCTTTTTTGCATAAAACAGACCATTTCCCACCTGATTTAAACTCCCCTCTAGTCATGTATTCTCCCGTTTCAGAGTTAAAAATGGTATTTTGTAAATGCAAGATATTGGTCTAACTCATCATTTGACTTAGGCCGTTTCTTGCACAAACTTGACACAACTGATGTTATGAAAACCGTTTGCGTGCGTGTCTTACCAATTTGTGTTTTTTCTCCCAATTTTAGCGATAAATTGGTGATAAATCCAGCTATTATGTATTTATTATGTTTAACTTACATTTTATTAATTGCTTCGGCTAGTTTCGACTACACAATAGTCTTCATCAGGGATCAAAAGTATGAGATGTATATTACATGATTCTGTTGATTTTGAAAGCATGGGAAATATTTTGGCAATTCAGACTGCAAAACTAGCAAGTATAATAATTAGAAATTCCCCGCACAAAAGTTTTATTCATAAACTGTTGAGGTAACCAATTTTACTACTTAATGAAAATTATTTCATTCAGTTAAGTAGTTCTGGAACACTGTATTGTCTTTGAGAGTAGTCAGATAATATCATGGCACAAGGTCAGAAGTTCAGTATGCAGAATAACAAATGGTTCATATAGTTGACATACTAACAGTATAAACATCAAAGCTCTGAAGGCACTACATTTGTTTAGGTTTTCAAGTGTATTAGCTTGTTATTTCTCACCGGATGTCATGATTTTATCATTACACGACAAAGTCGACTTTTTCGCATTGTCGCATTGTTGCATTTTCGCGTTCCGGTTGTACAAGCGCATACGCACCAACTTGTATAAGGTTTATGTAAACTTCCTGCGCATGCGTAACCGGAACGCAAAGATGCGAAAATGCAACAATGCAACAATGCGAAAAATGCAACAATGCGAAAATGTAACAATTCGAAAAAGTCGACTTTGTCGTGTTTTAGCATTGTTTTATTTTCGCCACGAAAAAGCAAAAATACGACAGATGTAAGACGAAAACACATTTTTGGTGTCGTATTGTCGTCCTTCATCTCGTATTTCCGCATTTTCGCTTTGTTGTGGCGAAAAGGCGAAAATACGACATGGCATAATTCAGCCACCATATTAGGAATAGATTTTTTCCAGGCAAACAGTTAAAATGTGTATCTTTTCCTTGGTAATTATGGTTAATTGACGTAAAGATGTCAAAGTCTGATTAATAATGGTAACAACACAGGCCTTTAATTATTTAAGGATAAATTTATCTAAAATATTTAAACTTCGCTCTTGACAGTACTCACAGTGCTTTGATTTTTAAATAAAGTAAGATTGAAGGTGTATAGAAAGAGTTCTTATGTGTAAGTCTACAGCCAATCAGGACATTTGTATTGACCGGTTGCTAGGTTCTTTAGAACAAATAGTAAGACTTTGTAGGAACTCGAAAATCTCGTGCTTTTGTAAAAATCTATATAAATAGTCCCGTCCCAGTCCTCTCAGTCAATTCCAGTACAGCTCGTGGGCTACCAAAGGTAAATATTTACTAATTTATTTTAAATGAATCTTAGCATAAATGTATGTTCATTTGAGGATTGGGTATTTATTTACTGAAAACCAGTTATATTTAAGACACAGCTGCAATAAATATATGCATGCGCGTTTTTTCTAATGTTTCTGTCATTGTGTCATAAATTGTGTCATAATGTAAACTGTATTCTAATTTCATAAACCTCCGTACTTTGATCATTTTTTAGACTTAAGGTGAAACGTGACAGCACAAATTTGTGAAAAAATAGCCACCTGACATTTTTGCTATGCATTCTAAGAAGTGGCGTTGTTCAATAATTACTGAAAGTACATAACTGAAATGAGTTTTTATCAATAGCTAATGATTCAATGTACATTTCTGCATCAGTAAAATAACATTTGATGATTAACAAGTATCTATAACTCTCACCTGAACTTATGCTAATTCCATTTGCCAAAATAATGTATCATAATATCAAAATTAATTTTTAAACTACAATGTCCAACAATAACTTCAATATGTCTTGAGGGTTTCCATATTCTAAATGTTCATTATTAAATGTTTTCCATGATTAATATCAATTCTCAACAGTCCTCAACTTTCACACAGTGAATTTCCTTCTATGTTTGTTTAGGCTAGGGTGTAGTACATAGTGTAAACACATGTGTGGAGGATTTTTGTTAAATGTGAATATTGAGGACTGTGTTTAGAATTGAAAATAAACATGGAAGAACATTTAAAAGTGAAAATTTAAAATATGGAAACCCTCAATGACATATTGAAGTTATTGTTGGACGTTGTAGTTTAAATTAATTATGATATGATGATACATTATTTTGGCAAATGGAATTGGCATAAGTTCAGGTGAGAGTTAGTCATCAAATATTATTTTACTGGTACAGAAATGTACATTTAATCATTAGCTATTGATAAAAACTCATTTCAGTTATGTACTTTCAGTAATTAGTTTACAATGCCACTTCTTTAGGATGCATTGCTAAAAGTCAGACGGCCATTTTGTAGCAACTTCGAATTACCTTAATATAGACATAGACTTAATGTCTCCACTTTGCATATGCATATACGGTGAAGGCAATGCATTTATTAATACATTTATTTTCATTCAATTTTTATTGAACAAATCTGTCAATAATATTCGTGCAATGAAAATTTTAGATGTATATAGACCATAGTCAGCTACTGTCGATTTTGTCAAATAAAGTAGGCATGATACTTTTTATCATTCTGGGTAGTTGTATTAGAAATCATCCTAGTAACTCAACATAATTAAAAAAAATAAAAGTTAATGCAAAGTGAGCATTTTTATAACTTAAAAAAATCTAAGTAGTGGCTTTAAAAACACCAAAAGGGTCGAAGAAGATATAACTTAATTGTTTTCATAATTTACACGGTGAAAGAAATTAAATTTTCCAAATGAGTACAAATTTGTTTCCACATTTTCCCCCAAAAAGGTATGATGTTGAAAACATCAACATTTCATTGAAAATCTACCAATTTTACGCTTTTTACATTGAATATAGAAATAATCGATACGTGCCTTTTTTAAACGCGAAAGGGTCGGAGAAAGCATTAATTTGAAATGATAAAAATATATCAATAGAAAGATGAAAGATTAAATAAACTTTTGTGATGGGTACAAATTTCGTAATTTAAATACAATAAAATTATGACGATTATAGTGAAAATCCCATTTCTTTGTACCTGAATGTAAAACTATTATCTATTTTCCAAATCAGCATGTCCGCGAAAGTTGGGTATGGTTAGGTTAAAACTATGGATGCATTGATTGTAAAGGTACGTGCGGTGTGTTTGTTTATATTAACATTTCTTCATTTGTACACGAGTATAGCGCTATTTTATTAACCTGTCAAAGATGAGTAATTACACGGTCACAGCATGAACGTGATTATTTTTAGCTTTGTACCACAGTCGATAAGTTTTCGTTTATTTTACCGTTTAAGCATGTTCCTTTCAGTATGTTTGTATAGTATTATTTAGCACATCTATAAATACATGATTACTTTCAATAACCGTTATGTTGAAAATTATTGTATAGATTACGAAAGTAATCGAATCCTACCGAAGCCAAAATTAAATGCAACTATTGAAACTCCGAATGTAAGCGCCCTAGGCTGTGATATGAATTTAATCATGTGCATTCCATACAATGTTAATACAAAGACCTGTTTCAAAGTGTCATTGTAATAAAAAGAGGGATTAACAAATATTCGATTGGCCAATTGTGTGCGTGCAGTTTTGAGTGAAACGTGAAATGATTTTCGCAGGTAGTAGTAGCCTATACGCGGACAACAGGTAAACATTATATTTTAAAGAATTTTGTAGATTTTCATTTTTCATGTATTTAATATGTACATGTTACTTTTGGTGTTATATATCTTAACTGTAGACTTAACTTTATAACATGAATGTTTTCGGTCTTTGCCAGCATACATTTAGATTGGGGCGAGCGACAACGTAATGACGCCATTATTGACGATCAAGTCGGATTTGAGTATTTCTATGCAATTACGCATTTTAGTATGAGATGAAATTCAAGCCATTTTGTCAAATGTTTCGAAATGTTTGTAAAGTGTTTCTGACCATATTCTGCAGTTATGTTATTTATTATCTGTTGAGTAAAATCAATATTTATTTTTGAATTTTATGTACAGGAATGACCTGTCACGACTGGGAATCGAACTGGGTGTGTCGCGTTACTAATCCCCTTTTGATCACATTCTAACTGCCGTTCTGTTTTCTCTTTTGCCAGGTCAACTGCTGTGGATACAATGGGATGATGATGGTGATATGTGGATGCCCTTGATATCCAGCACACTAAAAAGATCAGTATATATCTATCTCATTTTCTCATCCATATATCTATGTGTTTAGTTTAGACTTCCAGCATTTAATGTATGTTTCTTTTCAGGATATTTTTCATTTGATATTGGTTTGGATGCAGTAGAGCATTTCGAACTCCACTTCTCATCAAGTTTATGTTTAGTAGTACTGAGAGTTTTGTCATTATGTGATTAAAAAAAACAACAACAAAGAATAACCAAATAAATAATTATTCTGGTAAACACGATATATCACATGAAAGCTAATTTGCAAACAAGGAAAGTAATTTATTAATCACTTCATTTTGTGTATGGCTAAGTTCCGATAGTGATTCTTGGTGCATTTGTTTGATTTTTGTGTTTGTCTGAACACTGGTGCATGTAGGATGATTGTGTTATGTCCAGCAAAAACTTGATTAAAGGCTCAAGGCTACAACATGTCGAACGCCACCGGGCACTTTAGGTGGTGTTTCTGCATCAGGCCTACATGCCTAATTTAATTTGGACTATATTTAACTGATAACTTTTAGCGCACTGGCATAGCATTTTCTTCCTGCACTAAAATCTAAAAAAAATATGTCTGATAATGCAGAAATTGAATGGAAACACAAAGTTTATGATTTCTGCATAATGAATTAAAATTAAGTAAGTTTGCACAGTGTTATACTTTGAATATTGTAAAGTAGGTTGCACTGAGAGTCATCATTTGTATGTAGAAGCAAAAGTAACCAGCATACTAAAACAGTCCGTATATATTTACCTTTGTATTCAGGTGTTCATGTATTTTCAAATTTTTCATGCTTGTCAATATTCAATTGCATTAATCACAGTCCGGATCTGTCTGCCTGAGGTTTTGTCTGAGAGTCAGCTGTCCATAGGCTTACACTACATATTAGGTTCCTTACACCAAAGTGGATATTTGTTTCATTGTCTTCCTGTGTCCCAGTCAAGTTGAAAGGCCCTCGTACCAGTCCAATGACTCATGACCCAGTAGGCTTGTTTGGATATGATCGTTATATAGGGGTTACAGTATATGCGGTTATCATCAGCAGGAATAAAGTAAGGAATCTTTGTCAAACTAGTTGTTTGTGGACGCTTTCACTAAGGATGAAGTTTGAGAGATGGAACCAGTAATTCGGAAAGTGTGGAAAATTCAGATGGTGTCATACTTGATGATAGACTGAGCATGTTACATAATGCATGATTGAATATATTGACTTCACATTAACTTATACTCTGGATCTGGACAAAGATGCCTCTACAAATCGAATTCAGCTAACCAGTTTTCCTGGACTGTATTCTAACCAGTACTACCTGACACTTCTCAAGTAAGATGACTTGTAAAACGTGTTGAGTAAAATCAAATTTTAGTTTTGAATTTTATGTACAGGATGTACCTGCCATATGACTGGGAATCGAATTGGGTGTGTCGCGTTACTAATCCCCTTTTGATCACATTCTAACTGCCGTTCTGTTTTCTCTTTTGCCAGGTCAACTGCTGTGGATACAATGGGATGATGATGGTGATATGTGGATGCCCTTGATATCCAGCACACTAAAAAGATCAGTATATTTCTATCTCATTTTCTCATCCATATATCTATGTGTTTAGTTTAGACTTCCAGCATTTAATGTATGTTTCTTTTCAGGATATTTTTCATTTGATATTGGTTTGGATGCAGTAGAGCATTTCGAACTCCACTTCTCATCAAGTTTATGTTTAGTAGTACTGAGAATTTTGTCATTATGTGATTAAAAAAAACAAAAACAAAGAATAACCAAATAAATAATTATTCTGGTAAACACGATATATCACATGAAAGCTAATTTGCAAACAAGGAAAGTAATTTATTAATCACTTCATTTTGTGTATGGCTAAGTTCTGATAGTGATTCTTGGTGCATTTGTTTGATTTTTGTGTTTGTCTGAACACTGGTGCATGTAGGATGATTGTGTTATGTCCAGCAAAAACTTGATTAAAGGCTCAAGGCTACAACATGTCGAACGCCACCGGGCACTTTAGGTGGTGTTTCTGCATCAGGCCTGCATGCCTAATTTATTTTGGACTATATTTAACTGATAACTTTTAGCGTACTGGCATAGCATTTTCTTCCTGCACTAAAATCTAAAAAAAATATGTCTGATAATGCAGAAATTGAATGGAAACACAAAGTTTATGATTTCTGCATAATGAATTAAAATTAAGTAAGTTTGCACAGTGTTATAATTTGAATATTGTAAAGTAGGTTGCACTGAGAGTCATCATTTGTATGTAGAAGCAAAAGTAACCAGCATACTAAAACAGTCCGTATATATTTACCTTTGTATTCAGGTGTTCATGTATTTTCAAATTTTTCATGCTTGTCAATATTCAATTGCATTAATCACAGTCCGGATCTGTCTGCCTGAGGTTTTGTCTGAGAGTCAGCTGTCCATAGGCTTACACTACATATTAGGTTCCTTACACCAAAGTGGATATTTGTTTCATTGTCTTCCTGTGTCCCAGTCAAGTTGAAAGGCCCTCGTACCAGTCCAATGACTCATGACCCAGTAGGCTTGTTTGGATATGATCGTTATATAGGGGTTACAGTATATGCGGTTGTCATCAGCAGTAATAAAGTAAGGAATCTTTGTCAAACTAGTTGTTTGTGGACGCTTTCACTAAGGATGAAGTTTGAGAGATGGAACCAGTAATTCGGAAAGTGTGGAAAATTCAGATGGTGTCATACTTGATGATAGACTGAGCATGTTACATAATGCATGATTGAATATATTGACTTCACATTAACTTATACTCTGGATCTGGACAAAGATGCCTCTACAAATCGAATTCAGCTAACCAGTTTTCCTGGACTGTATTCTAACCAGTACTACCTGACACTTCTCAAGTAAGATGACTTGTAAAACGTGTTGAGTAAAATCAAATTTTAGTTTTGAATTTTATGTACAGGATTTACCTGCCATATGACTGGGAATCGAATTGGGTGTGTCGCGTTACTAATCCCCTTTTGATCACATTCTAACTGCCGTTCTGTTTTCTCTTTTGCCAGGTCAACTGCTGTGGATACAATGGGATGATGATGGTGATATGTGGATGCCCTTGATATCCAGCACACTAAAAAGATCAGTATATTTCTATCTCATTTTCTCATCCATATATCTATGTGTTTAGTTTAGACTTCCAGCATTTAATGTATGTTTCTTTTCAGGATATTTTTCATTTGATATTGGTTTGGATGCAGTAGAGCATTTCGAACTCCACTTCTCATCAAGTTTATGTTTAGTAGTACTGAGAATTTTGTCATTATGTGATTAAAAAAAACAACAACAAAGAATAACCAAATAAATAATTATTCTGGTAAACACGATATATCACATGAAAGCTAATTTGCAAACAAGGAAAGTAATTTATTAATCACTTCATTTTGTGTATGGCTAAGTTCTGATAGTGATTCTTGGTGCATTTGTTTGATTTTTGTGTTTGTCTGAACACTGGTGCATGTAGGATGATTGTGTTATGTCCAGCAAAAACTTGATTAAAGGCTCAAGGCTACAACATGTCGAACGCCACCGGGCACTTTAGGTGGTGTTTCTGCATCAGGCCTGCATGCCTAATTTATTTTGGACTATATTTAACTGATAACTTTTAGCGTACTGGCATAGCATTTTCTTCCTGCACTAAAATCTAAAAAAAATATGTCTGATAATGCAGAAATTGAATGGAAACACAAAGTTTATGATTTCTGCATAATGAATTAAAATTAAGTAAGTTTGCACAGTGTTATAATTTGAATATTGTAAAGTAGGTTGCACTGAGAGTCATCATTTGTATGTAGAAGCAAAAGTAACCAGCATACTAAAACAGTCCGTATATATTTACCTTTGTATTCAGGTGTTCATGTATTTTCAAATTTTTCATGCTTGTCAATATTCAATTGCATTAATCACAGTCCGGATCTGTCTGCCTGAGGTTTTGTCTGAGAGTCAGCTGTCCATAGGCTTACACTACATATTAGGTTCCTTACACCAAAGTGGATATTTGTTTCATTGTCTTCCTGTGTCCCAGTCAAGTTGAAAGGCCCTCGTACCAGTCCAATGACTCATGACCCAGTAGGCTTGTTTGGATATGATCGTTATATAGGGGTTACAGTATATGCGGTTGTCATCAGCAGTAATAAAGTAAGGAATCTTTGTCAAACTAGTTGTTTGTGGACGCTTTCACTAAGGATGAAGTTTGAGAGATGGAACCAGTAATTCGGAAAGTGTGGAAAATTCAGATGGTGTCATACTTGATGATAGACTGAGCATGTTACATAATGCATGATTGAATATATTGACTTCACATTAACTTATACTCTGGATCTGGACAAAGATGCCTCTACAAATCGAATTCAGCTAACCAGTTTTCCTGGACTGTATTCTAACCAGTACTACCTGACACTTCTCAAGTAAGATGACTTGTAAAACGTGTTGAGTAAAATCAAATTTTAGTTTTGAATTTTATGTACAGGATTTACCTGCCATATGACTGGGAATCGAATTGGGTGTGTCGCGTTACTAATCCCCTTTTGATCACATTCTAACTGCCGTTCTGTTTTCTCTTTTGCCAGGTCAACTGCTGTGGATACAATGGGATGATGATGGTGATATGTGGATGCCCTTGATATCCAGCACACTAAAAAGATCAGTATATTTCTATCTCATTTTCTCATCCATATATCTATGTGTTTAGTTTAGACTTCCAGCATTTAATGTATGTTTCTTTTCAGGATATTTTTCATTTGATATTGGTTTGGATGCAGTAGAGCATTTCGAACTCCACTTCTCATCAAGTTTATGTTTAGTAGTACTGAGAATTTTGTCATTATGTGATTAAAAAAAACAACAACAAAGAATAACCAAATAAATAATTATTCTGGTAAACACGATATATCACATGAAAGCTAATTTGCAAACAAGGAAAGTAATTTATTAATCACTTCATTTTGTGTATGGCTAAGTTCTGATAGTGATTCTTGGTGCATTTGTTTGATTTTTGTGTTTGTCTGAACACTGGTGCATGTAGGATGATTGTGTTATGTCCAGCAAAAACTTGATTAAAGGCTCAAGGCTACAACATGTCGAACGCCACTGGGCACTTTAGGTGGTGTTTCTGCATCAGGCCTGCATGCCTAATTTAATTTGGACTATATTTAACTGATAACTTTTAGCGTACTGGCATAGCATTTTCTTCCTGCACTAAAATAAAAAAAAAATATGTCTGATAATGCAGAAATTGAATGGAAACACAAAGTTTATGATTTCTGCATAATGAATTAAAATTAAGTAAGTTTGCACAGTGTTATACTTTGAATATTGTAAAGTAGGTTGCACTGAGAGTCATCATTTGTATGTAGAAGCAAAAGTAACCAGCATACTAAAACAGTCCGTATATATTTACCTTTGTATTCAGGTGTTCATGTATTTTCAAATTTTTCATGCTTGTCAATATTCAATTGCATTAATCACAGTCCGGATCTGTCTGCCTGAGGTTTTGTCTGAGAGTCAGCTGTCCATAGGCTTACACTACATATTAGGTTCCTTACACCAAAGTGGATATTTGTTTCATTGTCTTCCTGTGTCCCAGTCAAATTGAAAGGCCCTCGTACCAGTCCAATGACTCATGACCCAGTAGGCTTGTTTGGATATGATCGTTATATAGGGGTTACAGTATATGCGGTTGTCATCAGCAGGAATAAAGTAAGGAATCTTTGTCAAACTAGTTGTTTGTGGACGCTTTCACTAAGGATGAAGTTTGAGAGATGGAACCAGTAATTCGGAAAGTGTGGAAAATTCAGATGGTGTCATACTTGATGATAGACTGAGCATGTTACATAATGCATGATTGAATATATTGACTTCACATTAACTTATACTCTGGATCTGGACAAAGATGCCTCTACAAATCGAATTCAGCTAACCAGTTTTCCTGGACTGTATTCTAACCAGTACTACCTGACACTTCTCAAGTAAGATGACTTGTAAAACGTGTTGAGTAAAATCAAATTTTAGTTTTGAATTTTATGTACAGGATGTACCTGCCATATGACTGGGAATCGAATTGGGTGTGTCGCGTTACTAATCCCCTTTTGATCACATTCTAACTGCCGTTCTGTTTTCTCTTTTGCCAGGTCAACTGCTGTGGATACAATGGGATGATGATGGTGATATGTGGATGCCCTTGATATCCAGCACACTAAAAAGATCAGTATATTTCTATCTCATTTTCTCATCCATATATCTATGTGTTTAGTTTAGACTTCCAGCATTTAATGTATGTTTCTTTTCAGGATATTTTTCATTTGATATTGGTTTGGATGCAGTAGAGCATTTCGAACTCCACTTCTCATCAAGTTTATGTTTAGTAGTACTGAGAATTTTGTCATTATGTGATTAAAAAAAACAACAACAAAGAATAACCAAATAAATAATTATTCTGGTAAACACGATATATCACATGAAAGCTAATTTGCAAACAAGGAAAGTAATTTATTAATCACTTCATTTTGTGTATGGCTAAGTTCTGATAGTGATTCTTGGTGCATTTGTTTGATTTTTGTGTTTGTCTGAACACTGGTGCATGTAGGATGATTGTGTTATGTCCAGCAAAAACTTGATTAAAGGCTCAAGGCTACAACATGTCGAACGCCACCGGGCACTTTAGGTGGTGTTTCTGCATCAGGCCTACATGCCTAATTTAATTTGGACTATATTTAAATGATAACTTTTAGCGCACTGGCATAGCATTTTCTTCCTGCACTAAAATCTAAAGAAGATATGTCTGATAATGCAGAAATTGAATGGAAACACAAAGTTTATGATTTCTGCATAATGAATTAAAATTAAGTAAGTTTGCACAGTGTTATACTTTGAATATTATAAAGTATGTTGCACTGAGAGTCATCATTTGTATGTAGAAGCAAAAGTAACTAGCATACTAAAACAGTCCGTATATACTTACCTTTGTATTCAGGTGTTCATGTATTTTCAAATTTTTCATGCTTGTCAATATTCAATTGCATTAATCACAGTCCGGATCTGTCTGCCTGAGGTTTTGTCTGAGAGTCAGCTGTCCATAGGCTTACACTACATATTAGGTTCCTTACACCAAAGTGGATATTTGTTTCATTGTCTTCCTGTGTCCCAGTCAAGTTGAAAGGCCCTCGTACCAGTCCAATGACTCATGACCCAGTAGGATTGTTTGGATATGATCGTTATATAGGGGTTACAGTATATGCGGTTGTCATCAGCAGGAATAAAGTAAGGAATCTTTGTCAAACTAGTTGTTTGTGGACGCTTTCACTAAGGATGAAGTTTGAGAGATGGAACCAGTAATTCGGAAAGTGTGGACAATTCAGATGGTGTCATACTTGATGATAGACTGAGCATGTTACATAATGCATGATTGAATATATTGACTTCACATTACCTGATACTCTGGATCTGGACAAAGATGCCTCTACAAATCGAATTCAGCTAACCAGTTTTCCTGGACTGTATTCTAACCAGTACTACCTGTCACTTCTCAAGTAAGATGACTTGTAAAATGTGTTGAGTAAAATCAAATTTTAGTTTTGAATTTTATGTACAGGATTTACCTGCCATATGACTGGGAATCGAATTGGGTGTGTCGCGTTACTAATCCCCTTTTGATCACATTCTAACTGCCGTTCTGTTTTCTCTTTTGCCAGGTCAACTGCTGTGGATACAATGGGATGATGATGGTGATATGTGGATGCCCTTGATATCCAGCACACTAAAAAGATCAGTATATTTCTATCTCATTTTCTCATCCATATATCTATGTGTTTAGTTTAGACTTCCAGCATTTAATGTATGTTTCTTTTCAGGATATTTTTCATTTGATATTGGTTTGGATGCAGTAGAGCATTTCGAACTCCACTTCTCATCAAGTTTATGTTTAGTAGTACTGAGAATTTTGTCATTATGTGATTAAAAAAAACAACAACAAAGAATAACCAAATAAATAATTATTCTGGTAAACACGATATATCACATGAAAGCTAATTTGCAAACAAGGAAAGTAATTTATTAATCACTTCATTTTGTGTATGGCTAAGTTCTGATAGTGATTCTTGGTGCATTTGTTTGATTTTTGTGTTTGTCTGAACACTGGTGCATGTAGGATGATTGTGTTATGTCCAGCAAAAACTTGATTAAAGGCTCAAGGCTACAACATGTCGAACGCCACCGGGCACTTTAGGTGGTGTTTCTGCATCAGGCCTACATGCCTAATTTAATTTGGACTATATTTAAATGATAACTTTTAGCGCACTGGCATAGCATTTTCTTCCTGCACTAAAATCTAAAGAAGATATGTCTGATAATGCAGAAATTGAATGGAAACACAAAGTTTATGATTTCTGCATAATGAATTAAAATTAAGTAAGTTTGCACAGTGTTATACTTTGAATATTATAAAGTATGTTGCACTGAGAGTCATCATTTGTATGTAGAAGCAAAAGTAACTAGCATACTAAAACAGTCCGTATATACTTACCTTTGTATTCAGGTGTTCATGTATTTTCAAATTTTTCATGCTTGTCAATATTCAATTGCATTAATCACAGTCCGGATCTGTCTGCCTGAGGTTTTGTCTGAGAGTCAGCTGTCCATAGGCTTACACTACATATTAGGTTCCTTACACCAAAGTGGATATTTGTTTCATTGTCTTCCTGTGTCCCAGTCAAGTTGAAAGGCCCTCGTACCAGTCCAATGACTCATGACCCAGTAGGATTGTTTGGATATGATCGTTATATAGGGGTTACAGTATATGCGGTTGTCATCAGCAGGAATAAAGTAAGGAATCTTTGTCAAACTAGTTGTTTGTGGACGCTTTCACTAAGGATGAAGTTTGAGAGATGGAACCAGTAATTCGGAAAGTGTGGAAAATTCAGATGGTGTCATACTTGATGATAGACTGAGCATGTTACATAATGCATGATTGAATATATTGACTTCACATTACCTGATACTCTGGATCTGGACAAAGATGCCTCTACAAATCGAATTCAGCTAACCAGTTTTCCTGGACTGTATTCTAACCAGTACTACCTGTCACTTCTCAAGTAAGATGACTTGTAAAACGTGTTGAGTAAAATCAAATTTTAGTTTTGAATTTTATGTACAGGATTTACCTGCCATATGACTGGGAATCGAATTGGGTGTGTCGCGTTACTAATCCCCTTTTGATCACATTCTAACTGCCGTTCTGTTTTCTCTTTTGCCAGGTCAACTGCTGTGGATACAATGGGATGATGATGGTGATATGTGGATGCCCTTGATATCCAGCACACTAAAAAGATCAGTATATTTCTATCTCATTTTCTCATCCATATATCTATGTGTTTAGTTTAGACTTCCAGCATTTAATGTATGTTTCTTTTCAGGATATTTTTCATTTGATATTGGTTTGGATGCAGTAGAGCATTTCGAACTCCACTTCTCATCAAGTTTATGTTTAGTAGTACTGAGAATTTTGTCATTATGTGATTAAAAAAAAACAACAACAAAGAATAACCAAATAAATAATTATTCTGGTAAACACGATATATCACATGAAAGCTAATTTGCAAACAAGGAAAGTAATTTATTAATCACTTCATTTTGTGTATGGCTAAGTTCTGATAGTGATTCTTGGTGCATTTGTTTGATTTTTGTGTTTGTCTGAACACTGGTGCATGTAGGATGATTGTGTTATGTCCAGCAAAAACTTGATTAAAGGCTCAAGGCTACAACATGTCGAACGCCACCGGGCACTTTAGGTGGTGTTTCTGCATCAGGCCTGCATGCCTAATTTATTTTGGACTATATTTAACTGATAACTTTTAGCGTACTGGCATAGCATTTTCTTCCTGCACTAAAATCTAAAAAAAATATGTCTGATAATGCAGAAATTGAATGGAAACACAAAGTTTATGATTTCTGCATAATGAATTAAAATTAAGTAAGTTTGCACAGTGTTATAATTTGAATATTGTAAAGTAGGTTGCACTGAGAGTCATCATTTGTATGTAGAAGCAAAAGTAACCAGCATACTAAAACAGTCCGTATATATTTACCTTTGTATTCAGGTGTTCATGTATTTTCAAATTTTTCATGCTTGTCAATATTCAATTGCATTAATCACAGTCCGGATCTGTCTGCCTGAGGTTTTGTCTGAGAGTCAGCTGTCCATAGGCTTACACTACATATTAGGTTCCTTACACCAAAGTGGATATTTGTTTCATTGTCTTCCTGTGTCCCAGTCAAGTTGAAAGGCCCTCGTACCAGTCCAATGACTCATGACCCAGTAGGCTTGTTTGGATATGATCGTTATATAGGGGTTACAGTATATGCGGTTGTCATCAGCAGTAATAAAGTAAGGAATCTTTGTCAAACTAGTTGTTTGTGGACGCTTTCACTAAGGATGAAGTTTGAGAGATGGAACCAGTAATTCGGAAAGTGTGGAAAATTCAGATGGTGTCATACTTGATGATAGACTGAGCATGTTACATAATGCATGATTGAATATATTGACTTCACATTAACTTATACTCTGGATCTGGACAAAGATGCCTCTACAAATCGAATTCAGCTAACCAGTTTTCCTGGACTGTATTCTAACCAGTACTACCTGACACTTCTCAAGTAAGATGACTTGTAAAACGTGTTGAGTAAAATCAAATTTTAGTTTTGAATTTTATGTACAGGATTTACCTGCCATATGACTGGGAATCGAATTGGGTGTGTCGCGTTACTAATCCCCTTTTGATCACATTCTAACTGCCGTTCTGTTTTCTCTTTTGCCAGGTCAACTGCTGTGGATACAATGGGATGATGATGGTGATATGTGGATGCCCTTGATATCCAGCACACTAAAAAGATCAGTATATTTCTATCTCATTTTCTCATCCATATATCTATGTGTTTAGTTTAGAATTCCAGCATTTAATGTATGTTTCTTTTCAGGATATTTTTCATTTGATATTGGTTTGGATGCAGTAGAGCATTTCGAACTCCACTTCTCATCAAGTTTATGTTTAGTAGTACTGAGAATTTTGTCATTATGTGATTAAAAAAAACAACAACAAAGAATAACCCAAATAAATAATTATTCTGGTAAACACGATATATCACATGAAAGCTAATTTGCAAACAAGGAAAGTAATTTATTAATCACTTCATTTTGTGTATGGCTAAGTTCTGATAGTGATTCTTGGTGCATTTGTTTGATTTTTGTGTTTGTCTGAACACTGGTGCATGTAGGATGATTGTGTTATGTCCAGCAAAAACTTGATTAAAGGCTCAAGGCTACAACATGTCGAACGCCACCGGGCACTTTAGGTGGTGTTTCTGCATCAGGCCTGCATGCCTAATTTAATTTGGACTATATTTAACTGATAACTTTTAGCGTACTGGCATAGCATTTTCTTCCTGCACTAAAATCAAAACAAAATATGTCTGATAATGCAGAAATTGAATGGAAACACAAAGTTTATGATTTCTGCATAATGAATTAAAATTAAGTAAGTTTGCACAGTGTTATAATTTGAATATTGTAAAGTAGGTTGCACTGAGAGTCATCATTTGTATGTAGAAGCAAAAGTAACCAGCATACTAAAACAGTCCGTATATATTTACCTTTGTATTCAGGTGTTCATGTATTTTCAAATTTTTCATGCTTGTCAATATTCAATTGCATTAATCACAGTCCGGATCTGTCTGCCTGAGGTTTTGTCTGAGAGTCAGCTGTCCATAGGCTTACACTACATATTAGGTTCCTTACACCAAAGTGGATATTTGTTTCATTGTCTTCCTGTGTCCCAGTCAAGTTGAAAGGCCCTCGTACCAGTCCAATGACTCATGACCCAGTAGGCTTGTTTGGATATGATCGTTATATAGGGGTTACAGTATATGCGGTTGTCATCAGCAGGAATAAAGTAAGGAATCTTTGTCAAACTAGTTGTTTGTGGACGCTTTCACTAAGGATGAAGTTTGAGAGATGGAACCAGTAATTCGGAAAGTGTGGAAAATTCAGATGGTGTCATACTTGATGATAGACTGAGCATGTTACATAATGCATGATTGAATATATTGACTTCACATTACCTGATACTCTGGATCTGGACAAAGATGCCTCTACAAATCGAATTCAGCTAACCAGTTTTCCTGGACTGTATTCTAACCAGTACTACCTGTCACTTCTCAAGTAAGATGACTTGTAAAACGTGTTGAGTAAAATCAAATTTTAGTTTTGAATTTTATGTACAGGATTTACCTGCCATATGACTGGGAATCGAATTGGGTGTGTCGCGTTACTAATCCCCTTTTGATCACATTCTAACTGCCGTTCTGTTTTCTCTTTTGCCAGGTCAACTGCTGTGGATACAATGGGATGATGATGGTGATATGTGGATGCCCTTGATATCCAGCACACTAAAAAGATCAGTATATTTCTATCTCATTTTCTCATCCATATATCTATGTGTTTAGTTTAGACTTCCAGCATTTAATGTATGTTTCTTTTCAGGATATTTTTCATTTGATATTGGTTTGGATGCAGTAGAGCATTTCGAACTCCACTTCTCATCAAGTTCATGTTTAGTAGTACTGAGAATTTTGTCATTATGTGATTAAAAAAAAACAACAACAAAGAATAACCAAATAAATAATTATTCTGGTAAACACGATATATCACATGAAAGCTAATTTGCAAACAAGGAAAGTAATTTATTAATCACTTCATTTTGTGTATGGCTAAGTTCTGATAGTGATTCTTGGTGCATTTGTTTGATTTTTGTGTTTGTCTGAACACTGGTGCATGTAGGATGATTGTGTTATGTCCAGCAAAAACTTGATTAAAGGCTCAAGGCTACAACATGTCGAACGCCACCGGGCACTTTAGGTGGTGTTTCTGCATCAGGCCTGCATGCCTAATTTATTTTGGACTATATTTAACTGATAACTTTTAGCGTACTGGCATAGCATTTTCTTCCTGCACTAAAATCTAAAAAAAATATGTCTGATAATGCAGAAATTGAATGGAAACACAAAGTTTATGATTTCTGCATAATGAATTAAAATTAAGTAAGTTTGCACAGTGTTATAATTTGAATATTGTAAAGTAGGTTGCACTGAGAGTCATCATTTGTATGTAGAAGCAAAAGTAACCAGCATACTAAAACAGTCCGTATATATTTACCTTTGTATTCAGGTGTTCATGTATTTTCAAATTTTTCATGCTTGTCAATATTCAATTGCATTAATCACAGTCCGGATCTGTCTGCCTGAGGTTTTGTCTGAGAGTCAGCTATCCATAGGCTTACACTACATATTAGGTTCCTTACACCAAAGTGGATATTTGTTTCATTGTCTTCCTGTGTCCCAGTCAAGTTGAAAGGCCCTCGTACCAGTCCAATGACTCATGACCCAGTAGGCTTGTTTGGATATGATCGTTATATAGGGGTTACAGTATATGCGGTTGTCATCAGCAGTAATAAAGTAAGGAATCTTTGTCAAACTAGTTGTTTGTGGACGCTTTCACTAAGGATGAAGTTTGAGAGATGGAACCAGTAATTCGGAAAGTGTGGAAAATTCAGATGGTGTCATACTTGATGATAGACTGAGCATGTTACATAATGCATGATTGAATATATTGACTTCACATTAACTTATACTCTGGATCTGGACAAAGATGCCTCTACAAATCGAATTCAGCTAACCAGTTTTCCTGGACTGTATTCTAACCAGTACTACCTGACACTTCTCAAGTAAGATGACTTGTAAAACGTGTTGAGTAAAATCAAATTTTAGTTTTGAATTTTATGTACAGGATTTACCTGCCATATGACTGGGAATCGAATTGGGTGTGTCGCGTTACTAATCCCCTTTTGATCACATTCTAACTGCCGTTCTGTTTTCTCTTTTGCCAGGTCAACTGCTGTGGATACAATGGGATGATGATGGTGATATGTGGATGCCCTTGATATCCAGCACACTAAAAAGATCAGTATATTTCTATCTCATTTTCTCATCCATATATCTATGTGTTTAGTTTAGACTTCCAGCATTTAATGTATGTTTCTTTTCAGGATATTTTTCATTTGATATTGGTTTGGATGCAGTAGAGCATTTCGAACTCCACTTCTCATCAAGTTTATGTTTAGTAGTACTGAGAATTTTGTCATTATGTGATTAAAAAAAACAACAACAAAGAATAACCCAAATAAATAATTATTCTGGTAAACACGATATATCACATGAAAGCTAATTTGCAAACAAGGAAAGTAATTTATTAATCACTTCATTTTGTGTATGGCTAAGTTCTGATAGTGATTCTTGGTGCATTTGTTTGATTTTTGTGTTTGTCTGAACACTGGTGCATGTAGGATGATTGTGTTATGTCCAGCAAAAACTTGATTAAAGGCTCAAGGCTACAACATGTCGAACGCCACTGGGCACTTTAGGTGGTGTTTCTGCATCAGGCTTGCATGCCTAATTTAATTTGGACTATATTTAACTGATAACTTTTAGCGTACTGGCATAGCATTTTCTTCCTGCACTAAAATCAAAACAAAATATGTCTGATAATGCAGAAATTGAATGGAAACACAAAGTTTATGATTTCTGCATAATGAATTAAAATTAAGTAAGTTTGCACAGTGTTATAATTTGAATATTGTAAAGTAGGTTGCACTGAGAGTCATCATTTGTATGTAGAAGCAAAAGTAACCAGCATACTAAAACAGTCCGTATATATTTACCTTTGTATTCAGGTGTTCATGTATTTTCAAATTTTTCATGCTTGTCAATATTCAATTGCATTAATCACAGTCCGGATCTGTCTGCCTGAGGTTTTGTCTGAGAGTCAGCTGTCCATAGGCTTACACTACATATTAGGTTCCTTACACCAAAGTGGATATTTGTTTCATTGTCTTCCTGTGTCCCAGTCAAGTTGAAAGGCCCTCGTACCAGTCCAATGACTCATGACCCAGTAGGCTTGTTTGGATATGATCGTTATATAGGGGTTACAGTATATGCGGTTGTCATCAGCAGGAATAAAGTAAGGAATCTTTGTCAAACTAGTTGTTTGTGGACGCTTTCACTAAGGATGAAGTTTGAGAGATGGAACCAGTAATTCGGAAAGTGTGGAAAATTCAGATGGTGTCATACTTGATGATAGACTGAGCATGTTACATAATGCATGATTGAATATATTGACTTCACATTAACTTATACTCTGGATCTGGACAAAGATGCCTCTACAAATCGAATTCAGCTAACCAGTTTTCCTGGACTGTATTCTAACCAGTACTACCTGACACTTCTCAAGTAAGATGACTTGTAAAACGTGTTGAGTAAAATCAAATTTTAGTTTTGAATTTTATGTACAGGATTTACCTGCCATATGACTGGGAATCGAACTGGGTGTGTCGCGTTACTAATCCCCTTTTGATCACATTCTAACTGCCGTTCTGTTTTCTCTTTTGCCAGGTCAACTGCTGTGGATACAATGGGATGATGATGGTGATATGTGGATGCCCTTGATATCCAGCACACTAAAAAGATCAGTATATTTCTATCTCATTTTCTCATCCATATATCTATGTGTTTAGTTTAGACTTCCAGCATTTAATGTATGTTTCTTTTCAGGATATTTTTCATTTGATATTGGTTTGGATGCAGTAGAGCATTTCGAACTCCACTTCTCATCAAGTTTATGTTTAGTAGTACTGAGAATTTTGTCATTATGTGATTAAAAAAAACAACAACAAAGAATAACCAAATAAATAATTATTCTGGTAAACACGATATATCACATGAAAGCTAATTTGCAAACAAGGAAAGTAATTTATTAATCACTTCATTTTGTGTATGGCTAAGTTCTGATAGTGATTCTTGGTGCATTTGTTTGATTTTTGTGTTTGTCTGAACACTGGTGCATGTAGGATGATTGTGTTATGTCCAGCAAAAACTTGATTAAAGGCTCAAGGCTACAACATGTCGAACGCCACCGGGCACTTTAGGTGGTGTTTCTGCATCAGGCCTACATTCCTAATTTAATTTGGACTATATTTAAATGATAACTTTTAGCGCACTGGCATAGCATTTTCTTCCTGAACTAAAATCTAAGGAAGATATGTCTGATAATGCAGAAATTGAATGGAAACACAAAGTTTATGATTTCTGCATAATGAATTAAAATTAAGTAAGTTTGCACAGTGTTATACTTTGAATATTATAAAGTATGTTGCACTGAGAGTCATCATTTGTATGTAGAAGCAAAAGTAACTAGCATACTAAAACAGTCCGTATATACTTACCTTTGTATTCAGGTGTTCATGTATTTTCAAATTTTTCATGCTTGTCAATATTCAATTGCATTAATCACAGTCCGGATCTGTCTGCCTGAGGTTTTGTCTGAGAGTCAGCTGTCCATAGGCTTACACTACATATTAGGTTCCTTACACCAAAGTGGATATTTGTTTCATTGTCTTCCTGTGTCCCAGTCAAGTTGAAAGGCCCTCGTACCAGTCCAATGACTCATGACCCAGTAGGATTGTTTGGATATGATCGTTATATAGGGTTTACAGTATATGCGGTTGTCATCAGCAGGAATAAAGTAAGGAATCTTTGTCAAACTAGTTGTTTGTGGACGCTTTCACTAAGGATGAAGTTTGAGAGATGGAACCAGTAATTCGGAAAGTGTGGAAAATTCAGATGGTGTCATACTTGATGATAGACTGAGCATGTTACATAATGCATGATTGAATATATTGACTTCACATTACCTGATACTCTGGATCTGGACAAAGATGCCTCTACAAATCGAATTCAGCTAACCAGTTTTCCTGGACTGTATTCTAACCAGTACTACCTGTCACTTCTCAAGTAAGATGACTTGTAAAACGTGTTGAGTAAAATCAAATTTTAGTTTTGAATTTTATGTACAGGATTTACCTGCCATATGACTGGGAATCGAATTGGGTGTGTCGCGTTACTAATCCCCTTTTGATCACATTCTAACTGCCGTTCTGTTTTCTCTTTTGCCAGGTCAACTGCTGTGGATACAATGGGATGATGATGGTGATATGTGGATGCCCTTGATATCCAGCACACTAAAAAGATCAGTATATTTCTATCTCATTTTCTCATCCATATATCTATGTGTTTAGTTTAGACTTCCAGCATTTAATGTATGTTTCTTTTCAGGATATTTTTCATTTGATATTGGTTTGGATGCAGTAGAGCATTTCGAACTCCACTTCTCATCAAGTTTATGTTTAGTACTACTGAGAATTTTGTCATTATGTGATTAAAAAAAACAACAACAAAGAATAACCAAATAAATAATTATTCTGGTAAACACGATATATCACATGAAAGCTAATTTGCAAACAAGGAAAGTAATTTATTAATCACTTCATTTTGTGTATGGCTAAGTTCTGATAGTGATTCTTGGTGCATTTGTTTGATTTTTGTGTTTGACTGAACACTGGTGCATGTAGGATGATTGTGTTATGTCCAGCAAAAACTTGATTAAAGGCTCAAGGCTACAACATGTCGAACGCCACTGGGCACTTTAGGTGGTGTTTCTGCATCAGGCCTGCATGCCTAATTTAATTTGGACTATATTTAACTGATAACTTTTAGCGTACTGGCATAGCATTTTCTTCCTGCACTAAAATCTAAAAAAAATATATTTGATAATGCAGAAATTGAATGGAAACACAAAGTTTATGATTTCTGCATAATGAATTAAAATTAAGTAAGTTTGCACAGTGTTATACTTTGAATATTGTAAAGTAGGTTGCACTGAGAGTCATCATTTGTATGTAGAAGCAAAAGTAACCAGCATACTAAAACAGTCCGTATATATTTACCTTTGTATTCAGGTGTTCATGTATTTTCAAATTTTTCATGCTTGTCAATATTCAATTGCATTAATCACAGTCCGGATCTGTCTGCCTGAGGTTTTGTCTGAGAGTCAGCTATCCATAGGCTTACACTACATATTAGGTTCCTTACACCAAAGTGGATATTTGTTTCATTGTCTTCCTGTGTCCCAGTCAAGTTGAAAGGCCCTCGTACCAGTCCAATGACTCATGACCCAGTAGGCTTGTTTGGATATGATCGTTATATAGGGGTTACAGTATATGCGGTTGTCATCAGCAGGAATAAAGTAAGGAATCTTTGTCAAACTAGTTGTTTGTGGACGCTTTCACTAAGGATGAAGTTTGAGAGATGGAACCAGTAATTCGGAAAGTGTGGAAAATTCAGATGGTGTCATACTTGATGATAGACTGAGCATGTTACATAATGCATGATTGAATATATTGACTTCACATTAACTTATACTCTGGATCTGGACAAAGATGCCTCTACAAATCGAATTCAGCTAACCAGTTTTCCTGGACTGTATTCTAACCAGTACTACCTGACACTTCTCAAGTAAGATGACTTGTAAAACGTGTTGAGTAAAATCAAATTTTAGTTTTGAATTTTATGTACAGGATTTACCTGCCATATGACTGGGAATCGAATTGGGTGTGTCGCGTTACTAATCCCCTTTTGATCACATTCTAACTGCCGTTCTGTTTTCTCTTTTGCCAGGTCAACTGCTGTGGATACAATGGGATGATGATGGTGATATGTGGATGCCCTTGATATCCAGCACACTAAAAAGATCAGTATATTTCTATCTCATTTTCTCATCCATATATCTATGTGTTTAGTTTAGACTTCCAGCATTTAATGTATGTTTCTTTTCAGGATATTTTTCATTTGATATTGGTTGGATGCAGTAGAGCATTTCGAACTCCACTTCTCATCAAGTTTATGTTTAGTAGTACTGAGAATGTTGTCATTATGTGATTAAAAATAACAACAACAAAGAATAACCAAATAAATAATTATTCTGGTAAACACGATATATCACATGAAAGCTAATTTGCAAACAAGGAAAGTAATTTATTAATCACTTCATTTTGTGTATGGCTAAGTTCTGATAGTGATTCTTGGTGCATTTGTTTGATTTTTGTGTTTGTCTGAACACTGGTGCATGTAGGATGATTGTGTTATGTCCAGCAAAAACTTGATTAAAGGCTCAAGGCTACAACATGTCGAACGCCACTGGGCACTTTAGGTGGTGTTTCTGCATCAGGCCTGCATGCCTAATTTAATTTGGACTATATTTAACTGATAACTTTTAGTGTACTGGCATAGCATTTTCTTCCTGCACTAAAATCTAAAAAAAATATGTCTGATAATGCAGAAATTGAATGGAAACACAAAGTTTATGATTTCTGCATAATGAATTAAAATTAAGTAAGTTTGCACAGTGTTATACTTTGAATATTGTAAAGTAGGTTGCACTGAGAGTCATCATTTGTATGTAGAAGCAAAAGTAACCAGCATACTAAAACAGTCCGTATATATTTACCTTTGTATTCAGGTGTTCATGTATTTTCAAATTTTTCATGCTTGTCAATATTCAATTGCATTAATCACAGTCCGGATCTGTCTGCCTGAGGTTTTGTCTGAGAGTCAGCTATCCATAGGCTTACACTACATATTAGGTTCCTTACACCAAAGTGGATATTTGTTTCATTGTCTTCCTGTGTCCCAGTCAAGTTGAAAGGCCCTCGTACCAGTCCAATGACTCATGACCCAGTAGGCTTGTTTGGATATGATCGTTATATAGGGGTTACAGTATATGCGGTTGTCATCAGCAGGAATAAAGTAAGGAATCTTTGTCAAACTAGTTGTTTGTGGACGCTTTCACTAAGGATGAAGTTTGAGAGATGGAACCAGTAATTCGGAAAGTGTGGAAAATTCAGATGGTGTCATACTTGATGATAGACTGAGCATGTTACATAATGCATGATTGAATATATTGACTTCACATTAACTTATACTCTGGATCTGGACAAAGATGCCTCTACAAATCGAATTCAGCTAACCAGTTTTCCTGGACTGTATTCTAACCAGTACTACCTGACACTTCTCAAGTAAGATGACTTGTAAAACGTGTTGAGTAAAATCAAATTTTAGTTTTGAATTTTATGTACAGGATTTACCTGCCATATGACTGGGAATCGAATTGGGTGTGTCGCGTTACTAATCCCCTTTTGATCACATTCTAACTGCCGTTCTGTTTTCTCTTTTGCCAGGTCAACTGCTGTGGATACAATGGGATGATGATGGTGATATGTGGATGCCCTTGATATCCAGCACACTAAAAAGATCAGTATATTTCTATCTCATTTTCTCATCCATATATCTATGTGTTTAGTTTAGACTTCCAGCATTTAATGTATGTTTCTTTTCAGGATATTTTTCATTTGATATTGGTTTGGATGCAGTAGAGCATTTCGAACTCCACTTCTCATCAAGTTTATGTTTAGTAGTACTGAGAATTTTTTCATTATGTGATTAAAAAAAACAACAACAAAGAATAACCAAATAAATAATTATTCTGGTAAACACGATATATCACATGAAAGCTAATTTGCAAACAAGGAAAGTAATTTATTAATCACTTCATTTTGTGTATGGCTAAGTTCTGATAGTGATTCTTGGTGCATTTGTTTGATTTTTGTGTTTGTCTGAACACTGGTGCATGTAGGATGATTGTGTTATGTCCAGCAAAAACTTGATTAAAGGCTCAAGGCTACAACATGTCGAACGCCACTGGGCACTTTAGGTGGTGTTTCTGCATCAGGCCTGCATGCCTAATTTAATTTGGACTATATTTAACTGATAACTTTTAGCGTACTGGCATAGCATTTTCTTCCTGCACGAAAATCTAAAAAAATATGTTTGATAATGCAGAAATTGAATGGAAACACAAAGTTTATGATTTCTGCATAATGAATTAAAATTAAGTAAGTTTGCACAGTGTTATACTTTGAATATTGTAAAGTAGGTTGCACTGAGAGTCATCATTTGTATGTAGAAGCAAAAGTAACCAGCATACTAAAACAGTCCGTATATATTTACCTTTGTATTCAGGTGTTCATGTATTTTCAAATTTTTCATGCTTGTCAATATTCAATTGCATTAATCACAGTCCGGATCTGTCTGCCTGAGGTTTTGTCTGAGAGTCAGCTATCCATAGGCTTACACTACATATTAGGTTCCTTACACCAAAGTGGATATTTGTTTCATTGTCTTCCTGTGTCCCAGTCAAGTTGAAAGGCCCTCGTACCAGTCCAATGACTCATGACCCAGTAGGCTTGTTTGGATATGATCGTTATATAGGGGTTACAGTATATGCGGTTGTCATCAGCAGGAATAAAGTAAGGAATCTTTGTCAAACTAGTTGTTTGTGGACGCTTTCACTAAGGATGAAGTTTGAGAGATGGAACCAGTAATTCGGAAAGTGTGGAAAATTCAGATGGTGTCATACTTGATGATAGACTGAGCATGTTACATAATGCATGATTGAATATATTGACTTCACATTAACTTATACTCTGGATCTGGACAAAGATGCCTCTACAAATCGAATTCAGCTAACCAGTTTTCCTGGACTGTATTCTAACCAGTACTACCTGACACTTCTCAAGTAAGATGACTTGTAAAACGTGTTGAGTAAAATCAAATTTTAGTTTTGAATTTTATGTACAGGATTTACCTGCCATATGACTGGGAATCGAATTGGGTGTGTCGCGTTACTAATCCCCTTTTGATCACATTCTAACTGCCGTTCTGTTTTCTCTTTTGCCAGGTCAACTGCTGTGGATACAATGGGATGATGATGGTGATATGTGGATGCCCTTGATATCCAGCACACTAAAAAGATCAGTATATTTCTATCTCATTTTCTCATCCATATATCTATGTGTTTAGTTTAGACTTCCAGCATTTAATGTATGTTTCTTTTCAGGATATTTTTCATTCGATATTGGTTGGATGCAGTAGAGCATTTCGAACTCCACTTCTCATCAAGTTTATGTTTAGTAGTACTGAGAATGTTGTCATTATGTGATTAAAAATAACAACAACAAAGAATAACCAAATAAATAATTATTCTGGTAAACACGATATATCACATGAAAGCTAATTTGCAAACAAGGAAAGTAATTTATTAATCACTTCATTTTGTGTATGGCTAAGTTCTGATAGTGATTCTTGGTGCATTTGTTTGATTTTTGTGTTTGTCTGAACACTGGTGCATGTAGGATGATTGTGTTATGTCCAGCAAAAACTTGATTAAAGGCTCAAGGCTACAACATGTCGAACGCCACTGGGCACTTTAGGTGGTGTTTCTGCATCAGGCCTGCATGCCTAATTTAATTTGGACTATATTTAACTGATAACTTTTAGCGTACTGGCATAGCATTTTCTTCCTGCACTAAAATCTAAAAAAAATATGTCTGATAATGCAGAAATTGAATGGAAACACAAAGTTTATGATTTCTGCATAATGAATTAAAATTAAGTAAGTTTGCACAGTGTTATACTTTGAATATTGTAAAGTAGGTTGCACTGAGAGTCATCATTTGTATGTAGAAGCAAAAGTAACCAGCATACTAAAACAGTCCGTATATATTTACCTTTGTATTCAGGTGTTCATGTATTTTCAAATTTTTCATGCTTGTCAATATTCAATTGCATTAATCACAGTCCGGATCTGTCTGCCTGAGGTTTTGTCTGAGAGTCAGCTATCCATAGGCTTACACTACATATTAGGTTCCTTACACCAAAGTGGATATTTGTTTCATTGTCTTCCTGTGTCCCAGTCAAGTTGAAAGGCCCTCGTACCAGTCCAATGACTCATGACCCAGTAGGCTTGTTTGGATATGATCGTTATATAGGGGTTACAGTATATGCGGTTGTCATCAGCAGGAATAAAGTAAGGAATCTTTGTCAAACTAGTTGTTTGTGGACGCTTTCACTAAGGATGAAGTTTGAGAGATGGAACCAGTAATTCGGAAAGTGTGGAAAATTCAGATGGTGTCATACTTGATGATAGACTGAGCATGTTACATAATGCATGATTGAATATATTGACTTCACATTAACTTATACTCTGGATCTGGACAAAGATGCCTCTACAAATCGAATTCAGCTAACCAGTTTTCCTGGACTGTATTCTAACCAGTACTACCTGACACTTCTCAAGTAAGATGACTTGTAAAACGTGTTGAGTAAAATCAAATTTTAGTTTTGAATTTTATGTACAGGATTTACCTGCCATATGACTGGGAATCGAATTGGGTGTGTCGCGTTACTAATCCCCTTTTGATCACATTCTAACTGCCGTTCTGTTTTCTCTTTTGCCAGGTCAACTGCTGTGGATACAATGGGATGATGATGGTGATATGTGGATGCCCTTGATATCCAGCACACTAAAAAGATCAGTATATTTCTATCTCATTTTCTCATCCATATATCTATGTGTTTAGTTTAGACTTCCAGCATTTAATGTATGTTTCTTTTCAGGATATTTTTCATTTGATATTGGTTTGGATGCAGTAGAGCATTTCGAACTCCACTTCTCATCAAGTTTATGTTTAGTAGTACTGAGAATTTTGTCATTATGTGATTAAAAAAAACAACAACAAAGAATAACCAAATAAATAATTATTCTGGTAAACACGATATATCACATGAAAGCTAATTTGCAAACAAGGAAAGTAATTTATTAATCACTTCATTTTGTGTATGGCTAAGTTCTGATAGTGATTCTTGGTGCATTTGTTTGATTTTTGTGTTTGTCTGAACACTGGTGCATGTAGGATGATTGTGTTATGTCCAGCAAAAACTTGATTAAAGGCTCAAGGCTACAACATGTCGAACGCCACTGGGCACTTTAGGTGGTGTTTCTGCATCAGGCCTGCATGCCTAATTTAATTTGGACTATATTTAACTGATAACTTTTAGCGTACTGGCATAGCATTTTCTTCCTGCACTAAAATCTAAAAAAAATATGTTTGATAATGCAGAAATTGAATGGAAACACAAAGTTTATGATTTCTGCATAATGAATTAAAATTAAGTAAGTTTGCACAGTGTTATACTTTGAATATTGTAAAGTAGGTTGCACTGAGAGTCATCATTTGTATGTAGAAGCAAAAGTAACCAGCATACTAAAACAGTCCGTATATATTTACCTTTGTATTCAGGTGTTCATGTATTTTCAAATTTTTCATGCTTGTCAATATTCAATTGCATTAATCACAGTCCGGATCTGTCTGCCTGAGGTTTTGTCTGAGAGTCAGCTATCCATAGGCTTACACTACATATTAGGTTCCTTACACCAAAGTGGATATTTGTTTCATTGTCTTCCTGTGTCCCAGTCAAGTTGAAAGGCCCTCGTACCAGTCCAATGACTCATGACCCAGTAGGCTTGTTTGGATATGATCGTTATATAGGGGTTACAGTATATGCGGTTGTCATCAGCAGGAATAAAGTAAGGAATCTTTGTCAAACTAGTTGTTTGTGGACGCTTTCACTAAGGATGAAGTTTGAGAGATGGAACCAGTAATTCGGAAAGTGTGGAAAATTCAGATGGTGTCATACTTGATGATAGACTGAGCATGTTACATAATGCATGATTGAATATATTGACTTCACATTAACTTATACTCTGGATCTGGACAAAGATGCCTCTACAAATCGAATTCAGCTAACCAGTTTTCCTGGACTGTATTCTAACCAGTACTACCTGACACTTCTCAAGTAAGATGACTTGTAAAACGTGTTGAGTAAAATCAAATTTTAGTTTTGAATTTTATGTACAGGATTTACCTGCCATATGACTGGGAATCGAATTGGGTGTGTCGCGTTACTAATCCCCTTTTGATCACATTCTAACTGCCGTTCTGTTTTCTCTTTTGCCAGGTCAACTGCTGTGGATACAATGGGATGATGATGGTGATATGTGGATGCCCTTGATATCCAGCACACTAAAAAGATCAGTATATTTCTATCTCATTTTCTCATCCATATATCTATGTGTTTAGTTTAGACTTCCAGCATTTAATGTATGTTTCTTTTCAGGATATTTTTCATTTGATATTGGTTTGGATGCAGTAGAGCATTTCGAACTCCACTTCTCATCAAGTTTATGTTTAGTAGTACTGAGAATTTTGTCATTATGTGATTAAAAAAAAACAACAACAAAGAATAACCAAATAAATAATTATTCTGGTAAACACGATATATCACATGAAAGCTAATTTGCAAACAAGGAAAGTGATTTATTAATCATTTCATTTTGTGTATGGCTAAGTTCTGATAGTGATTCTTGGTGCATTTGTTTGATTTTTGTGTTTGTCTGAACACTGGTGCATGTAGGATGATTGTGTTATGTCCAGCAAAAACTTGATTAAAGGCTCAAGGCTACAACATGTCGAACGCCACCGGGCACTTTAGGTGGTGTTTCTGCATCAGGCCTGCATGCCTAATTTAATTTGGACTATATTTAACTGATAACTTTTAGCGTACTGGCATAGCATTTTCTTCCTGCACTAAAATCTAAAAAAAAATATGTCTGATAATGCAGAAATTGAATGGAAACACAAAGTTTATGATTTCTGCATAATGAATTAAAATTAAGTAAGTTTGCACAGTGTTATACTTTGAATATTGTAAAGTAGGTTGCACTGAGAGTCATCATTTGTATGTAGAAGCAAAAGTAACTAGCATACTAAAGCAGTCCGTATATACTTACCTTTGTATTCAGGTGTTCATGTATTTTCAAATTTTTCATGCTTGTCAATATTCAATTGCATTAATCACAGTCCGGATCTGTCTGCCTGAGGTTTTGTCTGAGAGTCAGCTGTCCATAGGCTTACACTACATATTAGGTTCCTTACACCAAAGTGGATATTTGTTTCATTGTCTTCCTGTGTCCCAGTCAAGTTGAAAGGCCCTCGTACCAGTCCAATGACTCATGACCCAGTAGGCTTGTTTGGATATGATCGTTATATAGGGGTTACAGTATATGCGGTTGTCATCAGCAGGAATAAAGTAAGGAATCTTTGTCAAACTAGTTGTTTGTGGACGCTTTCACTAAGGATGAAGTTTGAGAGATGGAACCAGTAATTCGGAAAGTGTGGAAAATTCAGATGGTGTCATACTTGATGATAGACTGAGCATGTTACATAATGCATGATTGAATATATTGACTTCACATTACCTGATACTCTGGATCTGGACAAAGATGCCTCTACAAATCGAATTCAGCTAACCAGTTTTCCTGGACTGTATTCTAACCAGTACTACCTGTCACTTCTCAAGTAAGATGACTTGTAAAACGTGTTGAGTAAAATCAAATTTTAGTTTTGAATTTTATGTACAGGATTTACCTGCCAAATGACTGGGAATCGAATTGGGTGTGTCGCGTTACTAATCCCCTTTTGATCACATTCTAACTGCCGTTCTGTTTTCTCTTTTGCCAGGTCAACTGCTGTGGATACAATGGGATGATGATGGTGATATGTGGATGCCCTTGATATCCAGCACACTAAAAAGATCAGTATATTTCTATCTCATTTTCTCATCCATATATCTATGTGTTTAGTTTAGACTTCCAGCATTTAATGTATGTTTCTTTTCAGGATATTTTTCATTTGATATTGGTTTGGATGCAGTAGAGCATTTCGAACTCCACTTCTCATCAAGTTTATGTTTAGTAGTACTGAGAATTTTGTCATTATGTGATTAAAAAAAACAACAACAAAGAATAACCAAATAAATAATTATTCTGGTAAACACGATATATCACATGAAAGCTAATTTGCAAACAAGGAAAGTAATTTATTAATCACTTCATTTTGTGTATGGCTAAGTTCTGATAGTGATTCTTGGTGCATTTGTTTGATTTTTGTGTTTGTCTGAACACTGGTGCATGTAGGATGATTGTGTTATGTCCAGCAAAAACTTGATTAAAGGCTCAAGGCTACAACATGTCGAACGCCACTGGGCACTTTAGGTGGTGTTTCTGCATCAGGCCTGCATGCCTAATTTAATTTGGACTATATTTAACTGATAACTTTTAGCGTACTGGCATAGCATTTTCTTCCTGCACTAAAATCTAAAAAAAATATGTTTGATAATGCAGAAATTGAATGGAAACACAAAGTTTATGATTTCTGCATAATGAATTAAAATTAAGTAAGTTTGCACAGTGTTATACTTTGAATATTGTAAAGTAGGTTGCACTGAGAGTCATCATTTGTATGTAGAAGCAAAAGTAACCAGCATACTAAAACAGTCCGTATATATTTACCTTTGTATTCAGGTGTTCATGTATTTTCAATTTTTTCATGCTTGTCAATATTCAATTGCATTAATCACAGTCCGGATCTGTCTGCCTGAGGTTTTGTCTGAGAGTCAGCTATCCATAGGCTTACACTACATATTAGGTTCCTTACACCAAAGTGGATATTTGTTTCATTGTCTTCCTGTGTCCCAGTCAAGTTGAAAGGCCCTCGTACCAGTCCAATGACTCATGACCCAGTAGGCTTGTTTGGATATGATCGTTATATAGGGGTTACAGTATATGCGGTTGTCATCAGCAGGAATAAAGTAAGGAATCTTTGTCAAACTAGTTGTTTGTGGACGCTTTCACTAAGGATGAAGTTTGAGAGATGGAACCAGTAATTCGGAAAGTGTGGAAAATTCAGATGGTGTCATACTTGATGATAGACTGAGCATGTTACATAATGCATGATTGAATATATTGACTTCACATTAACTTATACTCTGGATCTGGACAAAGATGCCTCTACAAATCGAATTCAGCTAACCAGTTTTCCTGGACTGTATTCTAACCAGTACTACCTGACACTTCTCAAGTAAGATGACTTGTAAAACGTGTTGAGTAAAATCAAATTTTAGTTTTGAATTTTATGTACAGGATTTACCTGCCATATGACTGGGAATCGAATTGGGTGTGTCGCGTTACTAATCCCCTTTTGATCACATTCTAACTGCCGTTCTGTTTTCTCTTTTGCCAGGTCAACTGCTGTGGATACAATGGGATGATGATGGTGATATGTGGATGCCCTTGATATCCAGCACACTAAAAAGATCAGTATATTTCTATCTCATTTTCTCATCCATATATCTATGTGTTTAGTTTAGACTTCCAGCATTTAATGTATGTTTCTTTTCAGGATATTTTTCATTTGATATTGGTTTGGATGCAGTAGAGCATTTCGAACTCCACTTCTCATCAAGTTTATGTTTAGTAGTACTGAGAATTTTGTCATTATGTGATTAAAAAAAAACAACAACAAAGAATAACCAAATAAATAATTATTCTGGTAAACACGATATATCAAATGAAAGCTAATTTGCAAACAAGGAAAGTGATTTATTAATCATTTTATTTTGTGTATGGCTAAGTTCTGATAGTGATTCTTGGTGCATTTGTTTGATTTTTGTGTTTGTCTGAACACTGGTGCATGTAGGATGATTGTGTTATGTCCAGCAAAAACTTGATTAAAGGCTCAAGGCTACAACATGTCGAACGCCACCGGGCACTTTAGGTGGTGTTTCTGCATCAGGCCTACATGCCTAATTTAATTTGGACTATATTTAAATGATAACTTTTAGCGCACTGGCATAGCATTTTCTTCCTGCACTAAAATCTAAAAAAAATATGTCTGATAATGCAGAAATTGAATGGAAACACAAAGTTTATGATTTCTGCATAATGAATTAAAATTAAGTAAGTTTGCACAGTGTTATACTTTGAATATTATAAAGTAGGTTGCACTGAGAGTCATCATTTGTATGTAGAAGCAAAAGTAACTAGCATACTAAAACAGTCCGTATATACTTACCTTTGTATTCAGGTGTTCATGTATTTTCAAATTTTTCATGCTTGTCAATATTCAATTGCATTAATCACAGTCCGGATCTGTCTGCCTGAGGTTTTGTCTGAGAGTCAGCTGTCCATAGGCTTACACTACATATTAGGTTCCTTACACCAAAGTGGATATTTGTTTCATTGTCTTCCTGTGTCCCAGTCAAGTTGAAAGGCCCTCGTACCAGTCCAATGACTCATGACCCAGTAGGCTTGTTTGGATATGATCGTTATATAGGGGTTACAGTATATGCGGTTGTCATCAGCAGGAATAAAGTAAGGAATCTTTGTCAAACTAGTTGTTTGTGGACGCTTTCACTAAGGATGAAGTTTGAGAGATGGAACCAGTAATTCGGAAAGTGTGGAAAATTCAGATGGTGTCATACTTGATGATAGACTGAGCATGTTACATAATGCATGATTGAATATATTGACTTCACATTACCTGATACTCTGGATCTGGACAAAGATGCCTCTACAAATCGAATTCAGCTAACCAGTTTTCCTGGACTGTATTCTAACCAGTACTACCTGTCACTTCTCAAGTAAGATGACTTGTAAAACGTGTTGAGTAAAATCAAATTTTAGTTTTGAATTTTATGTACAGGATTTACCTGCCATATGACTGGGAATCGAATTGGGTGTGTCGCGTTACTAATCCCCTTTTGATCACATTCTAACTGCCGTTCTGTTTTCTCTTTTGCCAGGTCAACTGCTGTGGATACAATGGGATGATGATGGTGATATGTGGATGCCCTTGATATCCAGCACACTAAAAAGATCAGTATATTTCTATCTCATTTTCTCATCCATATATCTATGTGTTTAGTTTAGACTTCCAGCATTTAATGTATGTTTCTTTTCAGGATATTTTTCATTTGATATTGGTTTGGATGCAGTAGAGCATTTCGAACTCCACTTCTCATCAAGTTTATGTTTAGTAGTACTGAGAATTTTGTCATTATGTGATTAAAAAAAAACAACAACAAAGAATAACCAAATAAATAATTATTCTGGAAAACACGATATATCACATGAAAGCTAATTTGCAAACAAGGAAAGTGATTTATTAATCATTTCATTTTGTGTATGGCTAAGTTCTGATAGTGATTCTTGGTGCATTTGTTTGATTTTTGTGTTTGTCTGAACACTGGTGCATGTAGGATGATTGTGTTATGTCCAGCAAAAACTTGATTAAAGGCTCAAGGCTACAACATGTCGAACGCCACCGGGCACTTTAGGTGGTGTTTCTGCATCAGGCCTGCATGCCTAATTTAATTTGGACTATATTTAACTGATAACTTTTAGCGTACTGGCATAGCATTTTCTTCCTGCACTAAAATCTAAAAAAAAATATGTCTGATAATGCAGAAATTGAATGGAAACACAAAGTTTATGATTTCTGCATAATGAATTAAAATTAAGTAAGTTTGCACAGTGTTATACTTTGAATATTGTAAAGTAGGTTGCACTGAGAGTCATCATTTGTATGTAGAAGCAAAAGTAACCAGCATACTAAAACAGTCCGTATATATTTACCTTTGTATTCAGGTGTTCATGTATTTTCAAATTTTTCATGCTTGTCAATATTCAATTGCATTAATCACAGTCCGGATCTGTCTGCCTGAGGTTTTGTCTGAGAGTCAGCTATCCATAGGCTTACACTACATATTAGGTTCCTTACACCAAAGTGGATATTTGTTTCATTGTCTTCCTGTGTCCCAGTCAAGTTGAAAGGCCCTCGTACCAGTCCAATGACTCATGACCCAGTAGGCTTGTTTGGATATGATCGTTATATAGGGGTTACAGTATATGCGGTTGTCATCAGCAGGAATAAAGTAAGGAATCTTTGTCAAACTAGTTGTTTGTGGACGCTTTCACTAAGGATGAAGTTTGAGAGATGGAACCAGTAATTCGGAAAGTGTGGAAAATTCAGATGGTGTCATACTTGATGATAGACTGAGCATGTTACATAATGCATGATTGAATATATTGACTTCACATTAACTTATACTCTGGATCTGGACAAAGATGCCTCTACAAATCGAATTCAGCTAACCAGTTTTCCTGGACTGTATTCTAACCAGTACTACCTGACACTTCTCAAGTAAGATGACTTGTAAAACGTGTTGAGTAAAATCAAATTTTAGTTTTGAATTTTATGTACAGGATTTACCTGCCATATGACTGGGAATCGAATTGGGTGTGTCGCGTTACTAATCCCCTTTTGATCACATTCTAACTGCCGTTCTGTTTTCTCTTTTGCCAGGTCAACTGCTGTGGATACAATGGGATGATGATGGTGATATGTGGATGCCCTTGATATCCAGCACACTAAAAAGATCAGTATATTTCTATCTCATTTTCTCATCCATATATCTATGTGTTTAGTTTAGACTTCCAGCATTTAATGTATGTTTCTTTTCAGGATATTTTTCATTTGATATTGGTTTGGATGCAGTAGAGCATTTCGAACTCCACTTCTCATCAAGTTTATGTTTAGTAGTACTGAGAATTTTGTCATTATGTGATTAAAAAAAACAACAACAAAGAATAACCAAATAAATAATTATTCTGGTAAACACGATATATCACATGAAAGCTAATTTGCAAACAAGGAAAGTAATTTATTAATCACTTCATTTTGTGTATGGCTAAGTTCTGATAGTGATTCTTGGTGCATTTGTTTGATTTTTGTGTTTGTCTGAACACTGGTGCATGTAGGATGATTGTGTTATGTCCAGCAAAAACTTGATTAAAGGCTCAAGGCTACAACATGTCGAACGCCACCGGGCACTTTAGGTGGTGTTTCTGCATCAGGCCTACATGCCTAATTTAATTTGGACTATATTTAAATGATAACTTTTAGCGCACTGGCATAGCATTTTCTTCCTGCACTAAAATCTAAAGAAGATATGTCTGATAATGCAGAAATTGAATGGAAACACAAAGTTTATGATTTCTGCATAATGAATTAAAATTAAGTAAGTTTGCACAGTGTTATACTTTGAATATTATAAAGTATGTTGCACTGAGAGTCATCATTTGTATGTAGAAGCAAAAGTAACTAGCATACTAAAACAGTCCGTATATACTTACCTTTGTATTCAGGTGTTCATGTATTTTCAAATTTTTCATGCTTGTCAATATTCAATTGCATTAATCACAGTCCGGATCTGTCTGCCTGAGGTTTTGTCTGAGAGTCAGCTGTCCATAGGCTTACACTACATATTAGGTTCCTTACACCAAAGTGGATATTTGTTTCATTGTCTTCCTGTGTCCCAGTCAAGTTGAAAGGCCCTCGTACCAGTCCAATGACTCATGACCCAGTAGGATTGTTTGGATATGATCGTTATATAGGGGTTACAGTATATGCGGTTGTCATCAGCAGGAATAAAGTAAGGAATCTTTGTCAAACTAGTTGTTTGTGGACGCTTTCACTAAGGATGAAGTTTGAGAGATGGAACCAGTAATTCGGAAAGTGTGGAAAATTCAGATGGTGTCATACTTGATGATAGACTGAGCATGTTACATAATGCATGATTGAATATATTGACTTCACATTACCTGATACTCTGGATCTGGACAAAGATGCCTCTACAAATCGAATTCAGCTAACCAGTTATCCTGGACTGTATTCTAACCAGTACTACCTGACACTTCTCAAGTAAGATGACTTGTAAAACGTGTTGAGTAAAATCAAATTTTAGTTTTGAATTTTATGTACAGGATTTACCTGCCATATGACTGGGAATCGAATTGGGTGTGTCGCGTTACTAATCCCCTTTTGATCACATTCTAACTGCCGTTCTGTTTTCTCTTTTGCCAGGTCAACTGCTGTGGATACAATGGGATGATGATGGTGATATGTGGATGCCCTTGATATCCAGCACACTAAAAAGATCAGTATATTTCTATCTCATTTTCTCATCCATATATCTATGTGTTTAGTTTAGACTTCCAGCATTTAATGTATGTTTCTTTTCAGGATATTTTTCATTTGATATTGGTTTGGATGCAGTAGAGCATTTCGAACTCCACTTCTAATCAAGTTTATGTTTAGTAGTACTGAGAATTTTGTCATTATGTGATTAAAAAAAACAACAACAAAGAATAACCAAATAAATAATTATTCTGGTAAACACGATATATCACATGAAAGCTAATTTGCAAACAAGGAAAGTAATTTATTAATCACTTCATTTTGTGTATGGCTAAGTTCTGATAGTGATTCTTGGTGCATTTGTTTGATTTTTGTGTTTGTCTGAACACTGGTGCATGTAGGATGATTGTGTTATGTCCAGCAAAAACTTGATTAAAGGCTCAAGGCTACAACATGTCGAACGCCACTGGGCACTTTAGGTGGTGTTTCTGCATCAGGCCTGCATGCCTTATTTAATTTGGACTATATTTAACTGATAACTTTTAGCGTACTGGCATAGCATTTTCTTCCTGCACTAAAATAAAAAAAAAATATGTCTGATAATGCAGAAATTGAATGGAAACACAAAGTTTATGATTTCTGCATAATGAATTAAAATTAAGTAAGTTTGCACAGTGTTATACTTTGAATATTGTAAAGTAGGTTGCACTGAGAGTCATCATTTGTATGTAGAAGCAAAAGTAACCAGCATACTAAAACAGTCCGTATATATTTACCTTTGTATTCAGGTGTTCATGTATTTTCAAATTTTTCATGCTTGTCAATATTCAATTGCATTAATCACAGTCCGGATCTGTCTGCCTGAGGTTTTGTCTGAGAGTCAGCTATCCATAGGCTTACACTACATATTAGGTTCCTTACACCAAAGTGGATATTGGTTTCATTGTCTTCCTGTGTCCCAGTCAAGTTGAAAGGCCCTCGTACCAGTCCAATGACTCATGACCCAGTAGGCTTGTTTGGATATGATCGTTATATAGGTGTTACAGTATATGCGGTTGTCATCAGCAGGAATAAAGTAAGGAATCTTTGTCAAACTAGTTGTTTGTGGACGCTTTCACTAAAGATGAAGTTTGAGAGATGGAACCAGTAATTCGGAAAGTGTGGAAAATTCAGATGGTGTCATACTTGATGATAGACTGAGCATGTTACATAATGCATGATTGAATATATTGACTTCACATAAACTTATACTCTGGATCTGGACAATGATGCTACTACATATCGAATTGGAGAGTAGGATTCAGCTAACCAGTTTTACTGGACTGTATTCTAACCAATTTCTCAAGTAAGATGACTTGTAAAACGTGTTGAGTAAAATCAAATTTTATTTTTGAATTGTATGTACAGAAATTACCTGCCATGACTGGGAATCGAACTGGATGTGTCACGTTACTAATCTCCTGTTGATCACATTCTAACTACTATTCTGTTTTCTCTTTTGCCAGATCAACTGATGTGGATACAATGGGATGATGGTGATATGTGGATGCCCTTGAAATTCAGCACACTAAGAAGATCAGTATTTTTCTACCTCCTTTTCTCATCCGTATATGTATGTGGATGTCTTAGCCTTCTAGCATTTAATATATGTTTCTTTTAAAAAATATTCATCTATCTTGGAGGAAAATCAACATATTTTGTCAAATTTTCTTGCGAGGATATTTTGCCGCGACTGGGAATCGAACACTAATTGTTTACAAGTGATGTCAGCAAATTTTTCTTGCATCCAACAATGTGTGTTTTTGCCGTGTGGCACTGTGTGCATTGTTGCACTTTTTGGCATGCACAATTCACAATGTGTGCATGATGTTGGAATACATAGTGTGTACTGCCAGGAGTAAGGACTCCCAAGTTCCCAACACCATCCTGTCAGTTAGCATTGACAGTTTTTTCCCTATAAATGTTGGAACCCGATTGGCTAGGCTACATGTCCCTACTCGATTTGTAAGTTTGTTTTATTTTTCTCATACTTAAATTTTAATTTTAAAATTTTCAAAATATTTTATCTTGGTATGGCTTATTTGCAAACAAGGAAAGTAATCTCCCAGTCAGTTTATTTTGTGTATGGCTAAGTTCTCATCTTGCTAGCTTGTGGATGCTGATGTATAGCGATTCTTAGAGCATTTCTTTTTTACTTTTATTTTTGTCTGAACACTGGTGCATTTAGGATGATTGTGTTATGTCCAGCAAATTCTTGATTAAAGGTTCACGGCTAGATGTTGAAGCCACCCGGGCACCAGTAGCTTTCTTACTGGGGTGGTGTTCTGCATCAGGTCTGCATGCCTACTTTGATTTGGATTATACTTTTTTTTTTTAATAACTGTTAGCATACTGGCATAGCACTTTCTTCCTACCAAAAGATAAATGTGAATTGGTCTGATTACGCAGAAAATGATTGAAAACAAAATGTGACTTCTGCGTAATGAATTATTTTAAGTCAAGTTTGCACAGTGTTATGATATATAGGGTAGGCTTCATCAGTGAAAGCGGTGTGGGATATATGAACTGATGCCACTATGAATTGAATTGGAGAGTAGGAAAGGCATGTGCCGTTACTTTTTATCCTTTGTTTGTGGATGATCTATTTTATTCTTGAAGATGTGGTAGTAATACAATATATAGGTTTACACTATCTAGGTTCCATAACTGAATTAAATCTGTTCTCGAATAAAAGTCAAATAGTTGTTTCCCGAATTGGTTTATTACTATATTTAGCAACTTTAAAACTTTATTTGTTCTTTCTTAGCTTTATATTTTTTTTAGTTTTTGAATTAGAATTTTCAAATATTTGTTTCCTGTATTTCTAAATGCTCTATGCTTTTTCTTTATATTTTTGACAAACTTTGTTTTGTCCATTGTATTGTTATCGTTTAATTTTCTTATATATGCACACGATTTTTTAGACAATTTTCATGAAGTACTTTTATGTTAAAATTTCGGTTGTTATATGTAGCTTTTTTATAATAATAATGATTATACTGTCGAACTTTTAATTTTGCATTTGTAAAGAGTGTGGCCCCATATGCTCTGCAATCTGAAACTTGACGTGGGGTACAGGTTCCCAGTGATATTTTCCCTACACGGTTTTGATCTCTGTTTTTTCCTGGGCCATTCAGTTTGCACACTAGAATTTTGAATGATTTGGCAGGTCGATTTATGTTTTTGTAATTATGAATGAATGTTATGCTAATTACATTTTTATCATTTTAAATCAATCTTATGTAAGTTATGTTTTT